>PQXN01000018.1:0-253007 GCA_004786275.1 Botryotinia convoluta | reverse complement strand
ACCTGGTCTAATTCTAGGTTTAGTGGCGGAGTAGGTCTAATGGCCTGATCCTGATTTCAATTTAGTTGCCTAGTATACCTATTATAGAATTTCACACCATCTGCACACATTTTAAGCACAGCACGTTCATGAACTAGCCATATATTGAACAAAGCTTAAAATGATTCTCAAATTGCGCAATCCTTATCCCCTATGCCAACCTATGCCTTACTATATCCCAACCACATCACCAGTCTTCCCATCTGTAATCCTCGATATTCATCTCCGACCTAAATCGCCGACTCCCTCGTATCCCTAGAAATACCCCAGCGGGTTTCAATCACTACCCTCGCCACCACCCTCACGTACCTCACTGCCCTCCTCAACAAGAGTCCAACATTTCCTCAAAGGGCTCGGTTGCGCACAAGGAAAATTTCCATATTTTTCATCCGCTTCCGTTTGCTCCGCTTCTGTGGTCTTGATACCATACACGATGAACAGAACCTCCTCCTTTCGCTTCTCTCGTTTCTCTTGTCTTTTTTGTCTAGCTTTTTCGCGGTTTGATAGCTTTACATTTTCGAATGTCGACTCGTCATTCTCGACCATAATGGATTCATCTTCCAGCAACGCCATTTTCGTTCTGATTTTTGGTCGATTTTTTTAGGTGTGGATGGATTTTGATTGACAAGGTTCTGCGAAAAGAGAAAGTTTTAGTATATTTTCTTCTTGGATGGTGAGTAAGGTGAGTTCTGACTGGAGATCAATTTCATACTAGATCAGATAGGTGAAGTAGATGAAAGTCCACCAAACTCCTGAAATCCAATATTTGTATGAAAATATCGAGTTCTATGAATTCAACTGATGTATTTATGAAACTTTATGTTTCTTCTCAGGAACTTGCTTTGTATTTATACCCGGGTCTTTGACATCCGAGGCTACTGTATTGCAACTCAAATTCACTACTACTGTTGCATAACCTTCCTTTCCAGTCTTTCGATGTTTTTTTGGATTTGCCATAGTTTTTTCGAACCACTCTCTGATAGTGAATATAGTTACAGGTGATTGAAAACGAATGATTTGGTGAACTCTGGGGCACCAGGTGCTGTACACATTCACAAAGAACTTTCCAATCCTGATCTGAATCTAGCCACAGCACAAAATTCCATTATACCGTAAGACTGGATTTTCCATGGCTTGAGTAATCTTATGAAGCTTTGAGATCAAACCAATACTATGAGAACATAATTCGCTGTATCCAGCTAGTATACTGGGAGATCGTCACTTGGGCAAGCCTCGAGGAAACATTATAAAGTGTAAATTTTTGTTCATTTGTACAATCGTAATAGGTAATAGGTAGTATTAAAGAAGATAGATACAGGGCTTCTGTTGATCAATTCATGACGATTCCGCCATCAATAACCAATGTTTGTCCTGTCATATAATCACTATCTGGACTTGCCAGATAACTAACACATTTTGCCACATCTTCTGGAACGCTCGTTCTTCCAAGTAAGATGAGATCATCAGTGTACTTCTTGATCGTCTCTCCTTTCTGAACACCTTTCGTCTTACCCAGTTCCTCGTCAATCAAATCCCACATGGCTGTGCCAACTATGCCCGGCGCGTACCCATTGACAGTGATCTTATGTTCTGCCATTTCCATAGCAAAGGCTTGAGTGAAACCTCTCACGGCAAACTTTGAAGCACTGTAGTGGGAAAGCATGGCGAATGGCTTGAAAGCAACAATACTAGGAATTTTCTCAATAAATAATCAAGTGATTTGGTTTCTGTTCGCTTTGGACATACCTGGCAGCACCAATGATCTTTCCACCTCCACCTTGTTTGATCATTTGCTTTGCAGCAGCGCTATAGCAATTGAAAATGCCAAAGACATTGACGTCGAACATCCTCCGAACTTCGTTCTCAGATAGTGATAAGAGGGCCTTGACTTGTGTAATCCCGGCATTTGCAACCATGACATTCAAGTTTCCTAGATTCTTAACTGAAGCCTCTATGAGACCTTCGACCTCAGAGAGTTTCGACACATCTGCGGCGTGGCCATAGGATGCTCGGCCCATGCCCTGGATTTCTTTTACCACCTTTAAACTGTTTAGCATTCTGCAGACGGTCGGATGTTTCCCTAATACCAACGTCGTCGATACCAGCTTGATTTTCAGGAATATCATTTATACAAACGTCAAAGCCGTCCTCTGCCAGCCTAATTGCGATGGCCTTGCCACTATTTACTCGTTAACTCATTGAGACTTTCCGGAGAAGCTTCTGAGACCTCACATTCCCCTTGCAGATCCCGTAACAATGGCCGTTCTCTTTCCATAGTCTCTGGTAACTGCAGTGCTGCTTGCCATTTTAATTTAAAGCTGTGATTTGAAGTGTGTTCTAAGGGCTGTATAAACGGTAGATGTGTTTCGCTGAAAAGGTTGAAGAAAGGACTTTATGATCTGAAGTTGTAGCAGGAGCCACAAGTAACAGCGCGGGGGACCGCCCGTAGTACAATAACATCATGGATTCATTCCGTACGCCCATGAAGAGATTTTGCCAAACGTAGAGAGAGGGGTAGATAAGATTCGCGGGGTCAATTATCTACCCCACACAAGCCCCATGTTACAGTGTAGCTTCCTATTGGCCATTAGCTATAGCACTGTGCCTGTGCGTAGTATATCTCGGATCACTCTGTTAGAAATACGAGTACTAGTCATTCCATGGGAGAATGTATGTCGCCGGTCAGCTTGAGAATAGATAATTTATTATAACACTAACGTGGCTTATTAGCGAGTCGCCAATATCACTGAGTCGTCATTTATTTTTACATACAAAAAACGTCTGTGCACAACTGTGCATTTTCTTTATATATTGATATAATTTTCTGAAAATCTCTATATTAGATGTTTTAATATATAAATGATATATTTTTCGAATAATATATTAAAAAACTGAATTAATATAATAGTTATTATACGAATAGTTTTTTTGTAACGAAAATCATAATAATTTTAAGTGAATTATTCAATAATAATAAATTCCATTTTGGTGATATTTAATCCCTGCTTCCTTCCTAAAATTCTATTATTTTTTGAAAATAAATACTAGTTAATAGAGTGCACGGTTACACACAGACGTTTTTTGTATATAAAAATAAATAGCAACTCAATGATATTAGCAACTCGTTGATAAACCACGTTATAGTAATATCTAATTTTATTTTGGAGGGGCTTCGTTCCCAAAATCATAGATAGCCCTCATATGATTATCTAGGTACATAGCTAGCAGATTTATTCGACGTCCCTATGAATTATGAGTTTGAACCTAGATACCCCTCTTTCAAACATCCTGCGACTAAATTGCTGGGAATCAATGAGGTTGCCATGCTTTCCTTGCATGCCAAGAAAAACGAGAGTCACACATTGTTCTACAACTCATTTGTGTCGCCTAAGTCGCAACACCATCACCTCACGGTTCTCAACTCCATTCATTGGGGTCTCTGAATACCAACTTACTCTCCATCTATACTAAAGACACCCATAAATCCGGCTTTTCTTTCGGGGCCCAGATTCGATATCGAAGTTATAAATCTTGTTTCAGATGACAGTATCTTGTGTTTCTTCTCACGGCAGGTTGATATGATATCACCACCCTGTCTTGACATAATCTTACATCTTTCTTTACTCTATACCATCATGACTACACAGCTTTAGTAACTTCATGCAACACACATCCGCTGATCGACAAGGCTTCTAGAAGCCTAATTGAAGACTGTTGAGAGCGACTCATACACGAGCAAATAAACAGCGATGGCCTGATATCAGCTGAGCCTTCAATAAATCCAGCGAGCGGAGCAAAGATGCCAAGATCTCACTCGATCCAATATTCCGTCATTTACTAAAAGATACCGTCGAATACCCATATGAATCGCTTTAATGCCGATGGGCAATAAGTGAATAAATAGATACGGAGCCGTACTATCTTCCTATAAATACCTCGCGCAAGACTTCTCACATCGAATAGTTGCGAGAGGATCTTTCCAGCACCTGGGCCATGGTCACCAGAGAGCTAGCGAGCCGCCTATTCTCAGCCTTTGAGCGAGGATTTTGGGGTCGAAACAGCTCGAGAACTGGGTTTGAAAATGGTGAGAATAAAATATGATGAGAGGTAAAATATTGATTCGACAATGATTATCAGGTAATGGACAAAATGTCGTTGCCGTTTTGTAGTTTATGCTGCTGAGCTCTTCGTAGTGCCGTACTGATCAGCTCGAATAATTCTCAACTTCTGCCCATGGTATTTCCAGGGATTTTCACAGTGGATTTCGCAAGATAGTCTAGCATTTCCCTCAATCAGTATTAACAGCCGATATATATATGTTCATGCAACAAATTCAATATTAAACTGCCTTGAAGAAACTCACGGAACGACCCTTCCGAGAATAAGCAAAACCAAACCTAACAATAGATACCTAGCTCACCCCAAGCCTCCCCAGATCAACTACTCACACCCCACCGGAATAACTACAACCCATCCACAAAAGCCCCCCAAAATTACAAGGCTCTCCAAATATCAATCAATATCAGCCGACATCCACACTGCACCTCACGAAGTTTCATCTGATCGGAAGTAATCCTATTGGAGCTCCCCCCCCAACACGAACAAGAACACCCATGAAACATCCCCAGCCCTGTTTTAACCCACCAAAGAACCCCGGATGCCCTTCCGTAAGAGGCTACCAACCACACTATGGGAATTCTAAACCATGGAAGCTAAGTCAACACTATCGAGAGGCCATCAATACCATTGTGCAACCCTTTTTCCTTTATAGGAAGTTCTCGCATCCGTACTGCTGACCCGGTCGGTACTGGTCTTTTCGTTGCACGTCTGTAATTTAGCTCCATCTATTTGTGTACTAGTCTCGCTATTCATTCGCTCGAAGGCGGAAAGAATGATCCAATTCTCACCCTTTTCGCACGTGCATGGTTGGTAAAATATACTGTATTATTTCTTATATATTTTCTTCATCTATAACTTGGCAGCTGAGTCATCGGAATCAAGAAGATTTGTAAATGCAGCGTATACTTCTTCAGTAAGGTCGCTGGCTTGTAGACTTCTACCCTTTTTGGCGAAGGCTAGCCTCGAGCATTCCTATCATAAATTAGTATTTGCAAGTGGGGTTTATTTCTGGGAACTCTTACTCTTGTGATACTACTGCCTCCAAACGCCGCCAATGCTAATGATTCAATATCATCAATGTCTCCCTCATGATCCCATAATCTATCCAAATACGCCTTTCTCCACCCCAAGAACGTTGCCAGGCTACCAGTCAACGTATCACCTTGTCCACCACTTCTCTTCAGCCCTCCTTCAATATCACTCACATACGTCTTCTCCCCATTAGAAATATAATCCTGCGACCCCTTCTGTATAACTGTAACCCCTCCAAACGCTCTCGCCAATTTCTCCGCTCCTTCCGCCCCATCCAAACCCTCAACATCAATCCCCTTACTCTTACAAAGTCTCCCAAACTCCACAACATTCGGCGTCAATATACACTCCTTATACCCTTGCACCAATTCCGGTTTCGTCTGCACCAACTGCAATCCATCCGCATCCAGCACAAACGGCATATTTTTCTCCCTCGCCGCCTCAAGAACCTTCGCACACGTTTCCTGCATCAATTTATCTCGTCCCAATCCCGGTCCCACAACTATCACATGTAATCGTGGTAGCATATCAATAACGCTCTGCGCGATCGAGCTCGCCGATTCCGTCATCTTCGCATGCGAGGATTGTCGCATCAGCGGGTGGACCATGAGATTGGGAGAGTAGGTCTTGATCACTTGTGCTGCGCCAGGTTCGCAGATTACATGGCTCTGTAGATTTTAATGTTAGTTGAATCGCTATTGATACGAGAGATGGTAGGGAAAACTCGTACCATGTCTGCGCCGAGTCTTGCACTAGCCATTGCAGAGAAATATGGCGCGCCGGTGTAATCCTCACTGCCCCCAATAACAGCTATCCTACCCATTTGTCCTTACATGTGTCAACTAGTTGTAGATTTATGCAATAATTAAGATGAAGGTACCTTTGTGGAATTTACTCAGCATTGGTGGCACAATCTTTTTGACTTTCGCCAGAAGGTCTTTCGTCGTTTTCGACATGGCTTGTTTGTCTTCCGACATTTGAATTTTGAGAAACAGTTACAGATTCTTCGTAAGTAGGTTGATTAAAATGTATTGTCGTTGCGAATATCGAGATTGAACAAGGTGGTGAAAAGACCGTTGAGGAATGAAGGAGGGGGTGGAATGCTCTCTCTCTCTCTCTCTTTCACGATGACGTAGGTCATCAAATATCTCCTTATCGCCAAAATTTCCACATTTTTCGGCTTCACTTGCACCCCGAATTGTAACCTCATCAATAGTAACACCACACTACCCACATATAATTCCACTCAATCTCCTTTTCATATGATTAAAACCATTTGGCACGAGTGAAAATTCTCAAGCTGGTGCCTCGCAATACACGATGCACTCTCAACTGTTTAATGGGCTACATTTCAGTTGGGACATGATCACACGATTTATGTATTTGAGCATACAACACGATGGGAGGTTATTTCTTTTTTTTTTCGGCAGCCGGTGTTAACAATCCATATTCGAGCTTGATATATGATCATTTCACACAGGACTCGATTATGGCCTGCTTAGTAAGTACGATTGTAAGCAAATTGAAGTGTTTAGATGATATAGCAAGTGTATCTTGTAATTTTCATATCGCCTCGAAGAATCTAAAATTCCCGTCAACATTTCAATGAGAAAGGAATCACGACTAATATCACCGCTTATTCTATGATTATGCTGCGGTCTTTGACTCCAAAGAAGCCAATGCCCATCATTTTCCCTTTCTAGACACAAAACACCACGCATTCATTATCTGAAGCTTTGAGGGACCAATGTTCTATTTAGGGGCTTTACGATATAGCAGCATAATCGGATCAATATCTAAGACTTGAGGACTTGACCAAGATCCTGACCATCGTTATAAAAACCGACACCGTCCATCTGCGTTAGCATGGTACATGCGGGCTTGATGAGAGTGTTAGAAACTTTCTTTGATGCCAGATCCTGAACTGTCCATTGTACTTCTTCGCCAAGCTCGAGTGTCATATTCTGTTCAAGAAGTTTGTTCATCGCCACAGATGTAATAGAAACTTCTTGCCAATTTGTCTCGACGTTGAGATCTTTTTTCTCCTCTTGGAAAACATACACCAAGATTCCTTGATCTTTAACCTGCAATTCGTGACCACGAGATTTATCCACCTCTGTGATATTCAGTTTAGAGTTTCCATCAGGACTAATATAACTTCTAGTCTTGCGAATCTTAAGATGATAGATAATGAAATGGTCCATGATATGCTTCGGGAGTTTAAGGGCGTGATTTGGTTTCTCGTTTCCGGGACTGGAAATAGAAGTCAGTCCGAATTCTTAATCGATTGAAATTTCAAACTTACGGAATGTAGAGGGTTCGTTGCATCTCTATAGCTAGGTCATCGTAACCAGGCCAGTTACTTCGGATATCTTGTTCGTCTTCGATTCCCTCGACATCAAGCTGCAGATCCCAGTGACGCATTATACCATGGACATACGTTCCGCCGCATCTTTTCAACACCACAATGTGAGTTTCGAAGGTCTCTGCATCGATCTCAATGGTAAATAATTTGTCAGTACGTAATTCTAGGCATGTGAACTCGTAGGTAACTTTCCACTCGGAACACTTTTCGGACCAGAGACGGACACCTTCATTGTTTTTGAGGTTAGAGAGGAAGGTGGTATCGGCTTCCAATGCTGTTAGGATATTGGTGAATGTAACTTCAGGGCCATCTCCCTCTCTAAGTTTGCCGCCGAGCGGGGGGTACAGGTGTGGAATAATAAAGTCCTCATCATATGGTTTGTTCTGTTCCTCTTTCGAAACAATCTTCACCGGGAGATTACCCAGTAAGATTCTACCAAAATCTATGTGCACCTTAACCTCGCCGCGAAAGCCTCTCACTGGCGACATCAAATCACTAAACATGACTTCGAAGTTTTTCAGGAAAGACTCCTGTGGTCGTGGCACAATAGCCGGCTTTGATACTTCTTCTTTGATTGATGCCTTTTGACCCATGGTCTTGTGGAAAACTCGAGTACGAGTCTCATCCTCTTGTTGACGGCGAAGCTGCGGCAATTGATTTTCGCGACAAGCTTTTGACTCTGAGGAGCCCACGCGTTGGGGAGAGGGTAATATTGGCCAATTGTTAGGAGACGTCAAAGTAGGCTTCGATCCTGGCAGTTCGGGAAATGCCATTGAGTTCAAGAACTCATTACTAGGATTCGATGTTGAATCTATCATCGAAGCAGGTGCCATATCCATCAAGCTCTCAAGCTCTTCCGACGGAAGCTGTGGCAATCCCAGCGACCTCAGCGAGGACGATAGGGCTGGTGGCTCTAAGGCCGTAAACTGTTGAGCGCCTAAAGCATCAGAGCCGTCTGTCGTATCAAATATCCTCAAATTAGGGGATCTAGTTGGACTTGAGCTAATATCAACAAGCGTATTCTCCGTAGCTTTGTGTCTCAATGCGTTCCAATCAAAATTCGCCAACTCCGCATCAATTGCAGAATCAAGAAGGCACGACTGCATAGTACTAGGTTCGGTTGTAACCCTATCTAGTGAAAGCTCCCCTATGCATATATTAGCAGAAAATGTGGCTCTGGCACATCAAATCTCACGTACCGTTTGACAGGTTTCTCTCTAACTCTGAGGGAATACCTCTATATTTTGCCGGAGTAGGAGGCATACTGAGGTTGGCTGTTGTCTCTTGATGAATCGTGTGGTTCCAGTTTTCGGCGTTCGGCTTCTCATATGCTACATTTGAATCCGATTCCGAGGCCATTTCCAAGCGAGCTAAAGAATTCAGGCTCGTGTCAATGGTGCCTCTCCAGTCTAGAATATCCAATCCCTTCGAAGCATCGGTAGTAGTGGTGGCATTTGCTACCCAGCCCTCAATATCAACGCATTTTGAACTGATATCTTCATTACTTGACTTGACATCTTCCTTTTCTCGTCTCTCAATTTCCTTCTTATATCCACCAGGAAAGTATTTCACGGGATCATTTTCTGGACTTCCTCGAGATTTCCAAACAAACCCAGCCCATGGTTTTGTTGCAGAGATTTGTGTACCTAGACTTGGGACTGCAGGAGTATACTTGCCAATCTTGACCGGAATAAATGTTACTTTAGCTGTGCTCCATGGACAAGCTCTGACTGTAAATTTTGTCAATAGATATCCGGGAGGATGCTCTTGTTCAAAAAGAGTAGTTTCAAGGTATTTCTTCTTGATCTCTGAAAACGCTTTGATGATAAACTTGCACGATTCTACCTCTTCTGTGTAGAAAATATGATACTGCAAGGCATATATCGACTGCGCATGTGGTCAGCTTCAAGACAGTGAACGAGAGGGAGTATCTTGAGACTTCACTCACACTGTACTTCGCGATATTGTTGAGTTTATTGATAACTAAATCAACACTGCCATGCTTGTCTGAACCAATATAAACCTTCGATTGGCTAGGTGACTTCACAATCTTGCTGTCTGTTATTGTCTGCAACTCCAGGACTATGGCTAGTTTCAAAAACTCGTCAATCAACTCTTCTCCAGGGTAGATCCAGATGTCGCGATAACTATACTTCTTGATAGTATCTGGATAAAATGTGTCATCTGAAGCTGGATTGGGTGAGCGTGTGTGTTGAGACGGTTCGTACTCATCCACTTTCACGATCAAATCGCTATGAAACTAACAGCATCTGAGCAATTATTACGAGCATATCGTATTGGAATTGTATACCTCAGTTGACCAGTCGCTACATGTATCTGCTTCTTCATCTTCATCCTCGGAATCTGCTTCTCTATCACCACCTTCTTGTACAAACATCGCTTTCGTGATCTGATTCATCTCTTCTAACAGGGGTATGAGATGTCTTTCTGAAGAAAGCTTGAAATGATGATCCTGATCGAGCCATTGAATATAGCCGTCCTAATATTCTGTCAGTGACAAATGTTTTTAAAATGCCAGTGGCCACAATGTATTGATGTAAGAAAGCATGTAATGTCTCTTTAAAAAAAAATCATCTGCGCTGAACCTATAGATGGAAAGATACTCTAACGACCATATTTCGAATTTGTCTCAAGAAGTCGTTGCTATATGAAAACGAACTTTTGAATATACTGCATCATAAACAGCGCAGTAAAGTTTCTAATATAGATCAAGAAGTAAATCACCACTTACAGCGCGCATTCGATCTCTTTTCTCCGCGAAACGTTTCTCAACTTCCATAACTCCTGCTGGCTTGAAGTGCCATTCCGAAGCAATAATGACTGTTGAGATTCCACTTCTCGCAAGAGTTCCTAAATCACTGGTATCGGACAATGCATCAGTAGCAGATGAGCTGCGCGCAGCGCTTCCTTTAATATCTGCGCTCATCGTTGAAAAATTGCTTTTGACGGTAAACCTTACTTTGTTGTCAGCAGTATATCAAAAGTCCCAGTAATGCCCTCGAGGGATGATAAGGGAAGAGTAAAACTGAATGTGATATCAGATCCACATGACTATAGTTTTGAAGATGAAATCAATCTAAGTGGTATTATTGTTGTTGTGCGCGTGGGGCAATATTGCGATGGGAAAAGAAACAGATTTGGCGAAGTGAATGAGGAAGGAGGGAAAACAACAGACGATATCAAGAACGGAGCTAGTGAGAAAAGGCGACCTCGTCAAAGGAACTGAAGCATGAGATAATACCGCAGAGCATTTATCAGACGAACGATGTTAATGGTTTAGGTTCATGTCATTTTACATAAACTCGATTGTTTGTTTGCCAGTGACGCGGGTACCTGCATGCGCCAGTGGCTGCACGACTTCACACTTTTGTTGCAGGCCGCACAGTATCAAAGTAAGACGAAACGTCAACAAAGATAGAAGAACGGGCAAAATTATACTTTACTTCTGCATGAAGTTGTGATTTAAGATCAAAGCAGCTATTGCACGATAGAATCATTAAAAAGAAAATCTAGTTCATTCAATCATCACCAATAACCCTGGCAGATCTAACTCTGATGAACTTCCCAGTGTTTGCCCCAATGTACAATTCCTAGATATGGTGATCTTATGTAGACACAAGAAAGAAACTCCTAAACACCCTGGGCTTCGTGGCCCAAGTTCAACCCGAGATACCCTAACCACAGTGTCTAATGTACAAAAGCGCAGGAAAATACAACTGTATCCTATTTCTCCAATGCAATGCAGTCTTTGATGTCGCTGGATCGCTCGAAGAGAATATCGTAATTTAATGTAATCCGAAAGTAGATAATTGATGTGATGTGTGTCGAGATCGCGGGATTCAAGTAGAAAGAAAGTTTTTTGAGTCAGTGAAATCTTTACGAGTCAGAGACTTGAAATTGGTAATCGGGCTTCTTATTCGGCCTCCTTGACGTATTTTTTGACATTGAGAGCCCATCTCAGCTCCCCAAGAACCTTCTGCGTCTCTACCATAATCTCCTCGTTGGCTTTCTGCTGTTTGCTTGCATTTTCTTTGATATCCGCGAGAGACTTCTCCTTCTCTGCCTTGTACTCCTCATATTTCCGATCAACGTCATCCTTTTCTCTCTGCAGTGTTTTGAGTTGCTCGGCTTGCTGTTCTGCGAGGCGTTTGAGCATGGTAATCTTCTCGTCGTCGGCTATCCTCTCCTTCACGATAATTTTGATCTCCTTCTCTAGCTTTGCTACTGTTCGATTGGCGGACTTTTCCTGGTCCTTCCAATGGTTGGTCATGACATTATTTCTTCCCTCGTATAGCTCCGCCCGGCTCTGAGCTTCTTCAACTTTTTCTTTGCATTCCATTTCCAATTTCTGCATCTCAGTCTTCCAAAATAGCTCGCCCTCAGTAGCTTTCTCGGCCTTGTGTCGTTCCGCATCAATTTTTTCTTTTGCATCCGCAAGTTGTCGCTCCCTCCTCTTTAGAACCGTTGAATTCATAGCAGCATCACGCAACTTCCGGTCCCATTCTTCGTTTTCTTGGGCGAATCTGCTCTCAGCCAGTCGCGCTTGATCGAGAGCCTCTTCCGCCCTCAGCCTCTCAATCTTGACATCACGCTTCAACATGTCATTTTCCTTTGTAAGTCGCTCGATCACTCTCCCCGACTTCCCCAAGTTTGCTTTCCCAATAGCGGAGTTAAAGTCTTCGCCATCATTCGCGGCGATATCTTCCACAACATGTACATTGCTACTCGAGTACTTGGTAGGGCCAAATTCGGTAGATATACTTCTGACAACTCCTCTGGGCATTCCTATCGCGGACGGATTCTGTCGACTGAGTGGTGGTTTCGAACCATTTATGGAATTATAGCTAGCTTTTCTTGGGGTAATAGGTGTAGTGGACTCGTTTTGTGATTGAGGTTGCGCAGTCGGACTATCGTCGTAAGAATTTGGACCAAGTCGAGAGTCATCAGAGGGTACGGATCTAATTGTGCCCGTCGAGGATTTGAGTAAGGACGGATCCGTGTTTATGTGAGGCATGTTCATTGCGCTGGAAGAGAGTATCGTGAGAGGGGCATGTGTAGGACTTTGCATCCTGTTAATATGGGGGGACTCGAAATCTGGTAAGAATACTGGTTAGTCATTGTTCAAGATCGCAATGAGTACCAGACTTTTGTTTACTAAGTCGAGGGAGTTTTGCATAAAGAGACAAACAATTATTCAATGGACCAAGAATTGTTAATCTTTTCCCGGTGTTTCCAATTCTTCATTGACATCTATTAAAATTTAAGGTGCAGATCATGATATCTTGCGATAAGAATTCTGGATCATAATTAGAAATGCAAGCTTACCTGTACTTGGAGATTCCGTATGAGTATGGGTATTTCGTCTCGAAGATGTATCCACTGGAGGAGTTTCTGCTCGAGTTGGCATTGCTCATTTCTCCTTTTCGCAATCTAGGATAATCCTATCAAGCCATACACGACTTCCATGAGTTGTTTGAAGTTAGGTATGTGCAATCTTTTATGCGTGCTAACGAAAACGATACTACGAGTGACCGTCTCTCCTTGCGTGGGGTAATAGATATAACGAATGATGGGAAGAATGAACTTTTTACCTAAGTGGGCTGGCTGGGTATTTAATCATAAAAGATATCGACAATGCAATGTAGTCAGTCGCCTTTTCAGAGTTACTGCATGTTTTTCTCAGTAGATGCTTTTCGAGTTTACCAGATAAAGGATGGAAAGCCCGTATGGCAATTAAATCTCATCCAATGAATCTGGCTGACCGAGCAACGAATCATGTAAGCCCCAGTAATGAAAGGATTAAAAACGGTCTAACCTGTCAATGCCGGTAGGGGGTTGACAATACCTAGTAGGTATGGTCCCATATGCTCGCCATGTTCCTTTTGTTACCTTTGCAGTACGGGTACTAGTATGTACGTCAGAGAACATGGAGTGGAGCGAAAAAAAGTTATTTTGATGTTGGGATATCCACGATGTACTTGCCTTGCATCTACAAATGCACTTGTACTGCTAGCTAAATTTACCCACGACGACTTACCTAGATTGCAATGCTGGGCTCTGTACAACACTCATCAGTGCCTGGTATATCTGTCAGTGCCGGTCAGTATCAGTACGAGTGTCAGTGTCAGTGTCAGTGTCAGTCATCCAAAGGTTGGTAACTGATATTCTCCGTAGGTGCTTTTGATGTCTTGACTCTTAATCACATTTTTAACGTTTAACTAGGTAGGTGAAATTGGGATTTCCCCTATTATTATTATTCCATTTCGTTTGTCCAGAGTACGAAGCATACCTACTATGTCCTACCAATGAATGATTCTTACCTAATCAAAGCATGAAGAAATAGAGGTAGGGTTTTGAATAGATCTATCATAATTTATCATAAATTATAAGAAGCTTCCTTTCCATTTATTTCCAAAGTTCGGCGTTCTGAATTTTGGCTCCTTTAGAATTTAGTGCATTGGTTCTAATAAGCGTTCTCGCGTTCTAAGCCTCAATAGCCTCTGTCCGCTAACAAACCTTTTTACAGATAAGCATCAGCATTTCCAATACCCGTGGACCACCTAGGATACTCAAAATACCCTTCTTGGAGTCATGAATACCTAAGACCATACATCCTTTTTCTTCTACTTTTTTCTTTCCTTTGCTTTCCTTTCTTTTCCTTTCTTTTCCTTTTCTTTTCTTTTTCCTTTCTTTTATTCAGTCGATCTTGATTAGGGGTCGTAAAATCTATCTTCAACAGAATCAATTGAAATTGAAGGGTTTCCAAAGAGAAAGCTTCAACATACATCCATTGAGCACTACCCGGAACCTCTTGATGCACCCCAGATCCTACTTGTGGTGCAGGTACTCTAGTGCTTATATGATATCATTCTGAGTGAAGATTGTGCGAATTGAGGTCAGCAGAATTATCTAGAAGTCCTGGTGAAGCATGAAGGTTGGCACAAGTTAAAATGCCGGTGCTCTTGGGCATCGGATATTTTCGGATATTTTCTTCCTTCACAAAACCGGATATTTAATAGCTTCACCATTGGTCCAGCGGCCAAACAATAGAATACCTCCACTGGACTAGAAGATCTCTTCCATAGGTTTACTCTACCGTATCCATTACCGGGCTGTCGTGTTGAAATGTTCAGTAGATTGCAGTGCTGTTCATACCCTATATTCGTTATGTTGGGCATTGTAATCAATCTCCCTGGTTTGTTGCCCGGATATTTCATCACTTTGTAAGCTTTGTATCATCGGACAATTTCTCAATATGATATATACAAGCCAGTTCATGTTCAGTGAGAGATATCTCAATATCTTCCTACCGGTCTTTCGTTTTGTCTATTTTCATTGACACATTTTGGCCTTGGATTCTCACGGTATTTGCGTGATACGATGAGTTCAGGATATACAAGCGAGGTAAGTAAAATCTATCTTTTGTCTGGCTTTCTTTGGCTATAACAAGGACCCCATCCTCTCCTCAATTCGAGGAAGAGTGGCTAGAAGGAATTCAACTGACACTTCACTTCAAGGGTGAGAAACCCGATCAACAAGATAACCCCTTGCAAAAGTTGCCCATATATCGTCCCTAAGGTCGTTCACTTGGAGTCCTCTTTGAAGACATCACGGTTCATGGTGTTTCTGCTGGCGAAAAACGTGCTCAGGATCTCTTACGAATCTTTCAAGATGTTTTCGTCAACTGGCCAACAGGCTTACTACGTAAAGCAATACGCCCCGGCCGCTCCACGCATCCCACAAGAAGATTGATACAAGGAGTTTCCGGTGTTCTGCCTCCTGGGGAAACGCTCCTAGTCCTTGGGCGTCCTGGTGCTGGATGTTCGACTCTTCTTAGTGTACTCGCAAATCAGCGTGCGCAATTCGTAGATGTTGAGGGTAGCGTGCAGTATGGCGCAATCGGGTCGGATGAGATGAAAACCCTTTACGGTTCCGAGGTGGCCCTGAACAACGAGGACGATATTCATTTTCCTATATTAAAAGTTGAAAACACCATGCAGTTTGCACTACGTCTGCGCAGGCCAAAGTCCAATCCGAAGACAGATGCCGAGTTTGCTAAACACTGGACTGACGAAATCCTCGATTCTCTTGGCATCAAACACACAAAATCCACAATTGTTGGTAATTCTTTTGTTAGGGGCGTATCTGGTGGCGAACGCAAGCGTGTATCATTGGTTGAAGTTCTCAGCGCTGCTCCTGCTATCGTTATATGGGACAATCCATTAAGAGGTCTTGACAGCTCATCTGCCCTCAGCTTTCTACGTCTTCTGAAAGGCATGTCAAGGGCTACTGGGATGTCCAATATTGTCACAGCTTACCAAGCCTCTGAGAGTATTTACAGAGAATGCTTTGATCGTGTTCTGTTACTGTATGATGGATATCAAATTTATTCGGGCCCTGCTGGCGACACTGCTAAACGTTATTTTACCGATCTCGGTTTCGAATGTCCCCCCCGTCAAACGACACCAGATTTCTTGACAGCTATTACTTCGCCAGATGAACGCCGTGTCAAAATTGGGCATAGCCCTCCGCCACCACTTGATCCTGCTGGTCTTGCTGATGCGTTTCGAAAGAGCTCACATTACCAGAATCTTTCGGGAAAGATTGGCCAATTTCGTGAAAAGCATTGTGATGTGCTGAGTGCCGCAGCCTTCAAGTCCGAAGTAGCTGGATCCAAGCACAAGTTTACTCACCCAAAGGCTCTCGCGCTTAGGTCGTTCCCTACTCAGGTCATGGTCGCTATGCGACGACATTATCAACTTGTCTGGGGAGCTCGGAGGTCGCTCGCCATTATTCTCACCCTAAATGCGGTAAACGCTCTTATCACAGGCTCCGCATTCTACAAGAGATCTCTAACAGCAACTGGAGCGTTCGAGCTCAGCGGTGCTGTCTTCTTCGCCCAGATATACTTCTGTCTAAACGCCTTAGGGGAAACAGTTTCCACGGTTAGTTCACGAACAATTTTCCAAAAGCAGCACGCACTAGGCATGCTACATCCGGCCGTTTCGGCAGTTGCTCTCAATATTGCCGAGTTGCCGGTGTGTTTTGCGCAGACCGTTCTTTTCACTCTTCCATATTACTTTCTCGTCTTTGCAAACCCAACAGCGGCAGGGTACTGGTTCTTCGAGCTTTTGATCTTCGTTTTCTATGCCAGTCAGTTAGCGCTTTTCCGAATGCTGGGTGCATGGTCCCCGAATATACCGGTCGCTCTCTTATTGGGTGGTGCAGCTATGCCGGTCGGTTTAAGTCATTCAGGTTATGGCCCAACGTGGCCAACACTATTGAAATGGGATTCCTGGATCCGTCGAATCAGTCCAAGTCCATATTCACTGGAGGCAACAATGGGGTTTCTTATGAAAGATGACACGCTTTACTGTACCTCTGATCAATTAGTCCCAAATGGAATAGGATACGATGTAGGTGGCAAATGCTCTGAAATATTTTCTGCATAATTTTTATTTTTCTACAAGACAAAAACATCAAATGAAGCTAATGATCTTAATAGAATATAACAATAGCCAATCAAGGCTGTCCTATCTCAGGAAGCACTCCAGGATCTTCCACTTTACCAGGCTCAACGTATCTACTCACCCATTTTGGTTATCGCCCATCTAATGCGTGGCGGAATTTCGGACTTGTCGTAGTCTTCTGGGCTATCTACACCGGTTTAACAGCTGTGGGTTTGACTTTGATGACGAAGAATCGGGGCGGAGGTGGTGCAAGTCGTGTATTCAAGCGAGGAGCTGTCATCCCTGACGATATTCGAGGCGACGAAGAATTGCGCGAAAAAGAATCCGATTTAGAATCTCAAGGAAACCCACCTGCTATCCACCCTCAGGGAAATTCCCAGAGTCTTAACGACTCTAGCACTACTTTGCCCACAAATGCCGCTGATTGGACTGGAATTGCGAAAAACAATTCTAGAGTGAGTTGTTCCCATGTCCTATGTTGCGAGAAATGGGAAGTCTCTACTAACACGGAATAACAGCCCTCATTTACCTTCTCAAATGTCTCGTATCACGTCCAAGTCGATGGAGAGAACCGACAGCTCCTCACAGATATAAGCGGATATGTCAAGCCTGGTCAGCTCACAGCCCTCATGGGAGTATCTGGTGCCGGGAAAACAACTCTCCTCGACACTCTTGCTCAACGCAAAGATACGGGTATCGTGACCGGCGACATGATGATTGGAGGTCAGCCTGTCGCCAATCTAGGAGCAAGATTCTCTCGGGCTTGCGGATTTTGCATGCAGCAGGATGTTCATGATTCAGGAGCTACAGTCCGCGAAGCTTTGATCTTCTCGGCGATGATGAGAAGGCCATTGTCGGTATCGAACCAAGAGAAGGAAGCGCATGTGGAAGAGGTCATGGATCTGCTAGGGCTCAAATCAATCGCCGATGCTTTGATCGGCGTTCCGGGAGAGGGAGGTCTGGGAGTCGAGGAACGGAAGCGAGTCACGATAGGTGTGGAGTTAGCCGCCAATCCTACAATGTTGCTATTCCTTGACGAACCAACCTCTGGACTCGATAGTCAAGCTGCATACTCGCTCGTCATGTTTCTGCAGCGTATTGCAGCTTCTGGAGTACCTATCATCTGTACAATCCATCAACCTTCCGCAGTTATTTTCGAAATGTTCGATCATGTCCTTCTTCTGACAAGGGGAGGACGCACTATATATTTCGGCGAAACGGGTAGTAACTCAAGCATTGTTGTGGATTACTTTGCTCGCAATGGCACCACAATGGATGGCACTGCCAACCCAGCGGAATTTATATTGGATACTGTGGCTAGTCCTACAGGAAGTGATGAGTGGTCCAGAAGATGGAATGATTCACCCGAACGCCGCAATCTACAAATTCAGATAGAACATCTAAACTCTTCAGTCAATAGTAATTTAGAAGTCTCTACCACAGACGAAACGCTTCCATGGATACACCAATATATCACCCTCACATCTCGACATTGGTTAACCGTATGGCGTAATGGAGTTTACAGTTTTAGCCGACTTGTTAAAGCTATTTTCATGGGTCTTTTTCTATCATTCATCTTCTATCAAGCCTCAGACACAGAGCAAGGAACCCAAAATCGTCTTATTGTTCTCCTTCTTCTACCATGGCTCATCCCCGCTTCCGCAGATGATATCCAAGCGATCTGGTATTCCAAATGGGCACTCTACACGGCACGCGAGCGCTCCGGCGTCGGTTATCATCCACTCGCTCTATGCGCCGCTCTCGTCACAGTAGAAATTCCACTTGCCATAGTAATCTACACAATATACTTTCTCTGCAGCTGGTTTACCATCGGTCTATCAGAGCCTGGGTTCGGCTACCTCTTATTCCTCGCACTCGGTATATACGGACTCGGTTTCGCCTTGGCAATCGCCGCGCTGGTTCCCAATAGCGAAGTCGCTGGGTTTGCAAATAGTCTTGTGTGGTGCGTCCAAACGACTTTTGGTGGAATGGCTCTTACGCATAGCGATATGCCTTCATTTTATTCTGCGTGGCTTTTCTGGGCAGACCCCCTACGCTACTGGCTAGGATCTGCCATTTCGAATGGAGTCCACTCTGTCCCTATCATCTGTTCTGCAAACGAAATGACAATCGTTCATCCACCTGTAGGACAGACGTGTGGTCAATATCTCGCAACCTACCTTTCAGGAACTGGAATTGGTGGCGCAAGTATGGGATATGTCTCCAATCCTAATGCAACAGAAGACTGTAGTTACTGTCCCTATCAAGTGGGAGACGATTACGCGGTTTCGTTTTCCTATTTTTATAGCGAGAGAGTGAGGGATTGGGGGATATTTACCTTGTTTTGTTTTAGTACATTGGCGATTGTCTTTTTGGCTAGTTGGGGGAGGTTTTCAGATTTGAAAGGCCCTTCGTTGAAGGGTTTGGGGATGGGGAAGAAGGGGAAGTGATTAAATTACAATGAAAATGATGTGATATGCGAAGTTTTTATGCGGGGAATGATAATAGACAATAGAAGGGTGTTGGCGTTAGGAAAGAGGGTAAATTAGATTGGGATAGGAAGAGAACATCAATAGACGATAGAAAAATATAGTAATTAGATTTCTTTTTTTGTAGAATATTACGTATTTGGTACTAAACAATTCTATATTTGACAACGTGAAACAATAACCTCCAATTCAATATTAATGATTTTGCTTCGTAAAATGAAAACTCATATAATGCTTAATCACATACATACGAGGGTATGAATAAGAAACCACACATTCTGATTCCGGTGTACGCTGCATACTAGTTCTTAGTACCTGCTGCCTTAAGAATCCTCTATCTTTTCTCTTTCATTAACTTCTTTCACTTGCATTACTAAAGAATAGAGGAGAATATTTCTTCCTCCTTTCTAACTCCTCTCCCCCAACATCAAACAGTTCCAGAATTGTACAATCATATGGATAGTATAATAAAATCCACAGTACTATCTGTTCCCATAGCCTCGGCACAATACCCAGTAGTTATGAACAGGCCATATAAGAAAGTTCCATAGTTTCGATAAGCTCGTTTTTAGTTCTACAAATACACGATGCGGAGGTTTCATTTTACTTTGACTCATGGAAAAATAATGTGAGATGAGTGTGTAATACTCATACTTATTGTATAGAGATAAAGATACTTTGGATTTTCATGCCCATTCTACGCTCTATTTTATACGCCACTTGAAGTTGTATATTACATTGATACATTGTTGATTTATCGCATATCAGATTCATTGCGGCATATCTACATTATATCAAGCAAATCACGTTGTTCAAAATAGACAGTAGCTCATTCTTAGTCTGATAGAAGAGACGAGGAAACCTCTGAATGGCAATAGCTCCCCTTACAATTTTCATGATTGCCAGACATACTATCTGATTAACACATACATCAAATCCCCAATAACATGATCCACGCTTACATCTCAAAGCAAGCCCCACGGTACACCATTCCCATTCGACATACCATGATCCGAAAAGACCTGACCGTTGACATCAGCCCATTGATTTGCACCTGTATTGCTATCACCGCTTGTATTCTCAGCAACCGCAGCTTCGTGCGTAGGTACCTGTTGCGGCGTTGATCCCTCGAAGCCATAAAACGGCATGAAGAGAAAGTCCGAACTTTGTGGAAAAGCTTGAGTTGGATATTGCTGAAGCTGGTCAGGTTGTGATGTACTCCCATAATTTGAAGAAGCGGGAAAATTGACACCAGAAGCATTGTGAAGTGGACCCGAAGTGTTGGCTAAAGGTGTTTCGGTGGCAGAATGAGAGATCGGTGTATTTGCAGTTGTGTTTGCGAGCCATGGGAACTGTCCAAGTAGTGTATCTAGCTCATTATCAATAGTATTTACAGTTTCAGTGCTCTCCTGAATAGGTTCATATAAAGGCACCGTATTATAAGCAGCTGTTCCGTTGCCATCGGGTACATCATCTGAGTTAGGGCCTTGTGCAGAGCGAAAAGCATCTTTGGCCACACGCATTATGAGTGAACTAAGCGTTCCCCCAATCTTAGGCCCAGAGTGCTCCATGAAACTCAAACAACGAAGACCATCTTCCACAGCTTTGAATGTAGCTGCGACGTTACCAGCGCAACTCTTTTTAGGTCCACCTATAACATCATAGAGCAAGGTAAGACAAGCACCCACGATATTGTAGGCGACTCCAGAATCTTGCCTCATCGAAGTTGCACGCGTATTATAGGCATCAAGCGCGAGGGCAATGAGTTTTTTCGATGCGGACATGGCCTTTTCAACATAGCCAAATATATCCGTGAAGCCTAACTCCTGGGCTGCGGCCAGAGCTTCGGCCCTTGATGCATGTTTACACACGAAGACTAGTGCCGGACGATGAATAAGGATAATGCAATGATAGTAGTGTAATCCAAGATGTGTACGTTGAACTTCATGCCACAGATGAGGACTTGGAGGCATTGTAGAGTCAAAGAAGTGTAAGAAAGGGGGAAGATCTCCCATCGCTTTTTCTAGGGCCAGTTCACACTCGCGGGTAACATGGGGAATATTGGCGGAATCGGTTGCGACCCCTCCGTAGAAGTATAAACCACTATTGATACGATCGGCCACACGGCCTAGGGTAGCCATAGCACGGACATATGCCATGTCTGTAATTTCTTCTGGGTTATCATTCTCCGTCTCCAAGCTTGGTAGATCTTCGGGAAAGGCAGTATCAATGAAGTCATCTCTTAAGCAGGATGCCCGACCATGAAATAGAGACACAAGCTTTTCCGTCGAGTAAAGATTCCAAAATGTTACCCGGAGACGATGCATATTGGGGCGGGTGCCGTTGGCGACCTGGGCCCTATTCATTCCTAGTGCAAGTGCATTCAGGGCTGCATGGCCTACGTAGAGATAAGAATCATTAGGACGCATTAGTTCGATGGCATATATAGATTTTAGAAGAAGTAGGTGAACACCCTTGAGGGAAGCGTCCTCGAAAGTCGAACCAGACAGCATCGCACGTGAGGACAAGTAGGATGCCCATCTAGCCATAACCTTAGCATCTTTGACAGGAGAAAGACTAGACATTACGGCGCCAATCGCAAGCACCATAAGTACGATATTTTTTCGAGTTAACTTGCTACTATAATAGGCGTCTCGTTCTGGTGGTGGAGGCTCCCAGAATGACTCCCAATCTTCGCGAATCTCGCACAATTGAAGGAAGGGCCACTGTGGATGAGCCACCTTGAAATAGGTGCAAATGAAACAATCCCCAAGATCTTTACTTAGATGAACGGGCAGAGATGTACCGCCCTCATTATGATGTTGGTATTCAGGACGCTCGGGTGGGAAGGCAAATTGGTCCAAGCCCCAAACGCGCATCGCCCCTAACCGGTCATTGCTTGAATTTTTGGTGCGATAAATACACTGGTAAATGCTTTGAAACAAAGCCAAATTGGATGCCGGTCCATAATATTGAAATGCTCCGGAGCCAGTCTGGCATACTCCAATACCAGAAGAACGTAGCTCTCGACGTCTCTTGACTGCAAGTGGCCCGTTGTTGTCAATTGCCAGTGGACGATGAGTTTCTGGGCGTATCACGACAGGCGACGCTGTTGAACCATCTCTCAATCCCTGATCTTGTGTCTCCTCAAGAGGGTCCAAATCAAGGCGAGGTCGCTTTTTCTTCCTACCCCGTGACTTCAGTGGCGTGTATGAGCACTCTCGATTGTGTTTAACGCATGAATTGCATGGTTTATCACCAGAACATTTTTCTTTTCTATTTCGGCAGTTCTGGCAAGTATTTAGAGTCAGTACATCAAAGCCAGACGAATTGAATGAGGATATACTTATGCATTGGCTACTCGATCCACTGCCCCTTTTTCTCTTCCTCTTTCTATACTGGTACCACGATCAAGAGATGTATCTGGAGACGAGGTGGCCTGTATTATTCCATTAGGCGTTGACAGACTTATGGGTGCTGTTGGAACTCTAGTTTCCATCTGATTGAGTTAATATTCAGTTCGTGATATCCACGCTGCGATTTTCTGCAGTTTTATCTTCTTCGATCACGATTCAGGACGAGCACAGCTTAGTAAGTATGCACGTGATTCATGTCAACACACCTACCTAGTATCTAGGTATATAATGGAGAAAAGATTCAAAAGATGGCTTTGGCTGATAAAGTGATAAAGTTTTATTGTGTCTATTAACGGCTCCACTTCATATGTCAGACGTTGCAACGAGGGAAAACAACACAAAGTTCATCGCTTATAAATACACCAGAAAGTATGAGCCTAGGTACCTAGGTGGGTATGTCAACCTTTGTGAACTTGTTGAATTGATCATAGTCAAAACTGCGATCTACCTGTAAATATTTAATAATTTATGTACCGCCCCGGATCTGTTTCTGACTCCCGGGGAATTCCTGATCATACAATAATGTGCGTATAGCATTTTTTAACCCCTAGCCCAGTCTTAACTCATGTCCTGTGAAATCCCTTATACGCCGATTGATGCTGGAATGCGAGAATTGCTAAAGTACAAGAAGGGCATGTAAATTGAAATTGGAAACGTATGCACCTAAGCGCTGATGATCATGCCATTCGATTTCGTTTCTTCGTCATCGCCTTTGAGTCGGTCCTCAAATCCTGGGCGCCATTTCTTGAGATATTTGGCAGCGATGGGTTTCGCATTGTCGTCTTTCAAGGTTATTAGTGTGGCCACAACGAAGGAAGGAAGGAATAAAATCTTACAGGTGTTCCAAATATCTTCAACTGCGTCAAGAGCCAAGTCTCGGACCGGTGGCCGCATCATAACCAAATAAAGGAGACTGGTTAGCGATAGATTGACCATTGTTGGGTCTTTGCAAAGCCCTTTGATTTTGCTCAACACCTCTGGACTCAACCCTGGAATCTCGCTTAAGAATCTAGTAAGGACTTTGTCCTTCGCATCAAGATAGATTGAAATTCCATCTAAAACCTTGAGTGTCCATTTCTCATAATGTAGCACCGCTGAACCATCTCCCAGCTTCATTTGTACTTTGTCGTTGTACCATTCTTCGCACAGCCAAGCGACGGCGATGTCGATTCGTTTTCTAAAATCTTCTAGGATGTAAACAAGCAGTGATTGCCGAATAGTGTTACTCAAGGATATTCGCTCGGTATCTGGCGACTCCAACTTGACAGCGTCTGAGGACTCTTCGAGACCGGCCCCAGCACGCGTTGCAAGGCGCGTAATGATAGTAATCCATGCATCTCGATCATAGGCACTAGCTGCTAGTCTATTTATGCCAGCCTTTGCCTTTCTTGCAGCGGGCTCTTCTAAGGTCTGCATCACACCGAAGACTCGAGACACAGTACCTTGGCCAACCAGAGTCACTTCCTCAGCATTTAGAGACGGAGGGGGTGGCAACGTGAACGGTCCAAGTGCTACATTTGCAACCTTTTCGATATCCACCTTAAGCTCTTCAGGTGGTGAACTGTCTAATTTGTTCAAAATTTGTTCTGTATCTTCGGCATTGTAGAAATCAGGTTCGTAGTCATCGTCTTCTTCTTCTACGCCCAGTGGAGCCGTTTCAGGGTTGATTTCTTCGGGCTTAGGCTCTGAGAGAGCTTGAAGTCTTGCTTTCACACCCTAATTGCCAGATGAGTAATCGTGCGAACATATCATTGAATTTGGGAAAACTTACGCTTATAGCCTGTTCAATGGTGTCCGTATCTATCCTCCGGAGAATTGTTATACCAATCTTGACGACTAGGTCTTCCGATAAAAGTGCAACGTCAAAACCCTTTAGGGCTTCATCGGTCGTGATAGTAAAAAGCTCGGCAATTGTGTGATTCCCAGGTGCTAGTGGTGGTATATGTAATCGAGCAGATTTAACTTGCGCGCCTAGCTTTTGACGTTTGGCGGGATCTAGGGCGTCCACAGGTTCTGGAGGTCCACGCTTTCTATTTCCCTCGTCGAAGATTTCCGTTTTAGAGCGCATCATTCGTTCGACATATTGCTGGATTCGCCCATTGAGTGGATTGTGAGGGTCCCTACAACCATCAGCTTAGAACAAGCATACTTCACAGGGATAAAAAGACATACCGCTTGCTGATATGGATAAGTAATGATCTAGTAGTCTTTTCCATAGATTTAACCATAACGCGCAATTTAGGAGTCATTGGAGAATTGGCTAGTTTCAGGGGATTGAAGTTTAGAAGAACATTTAGAATTTTATTTGCAACATGGGGACGGGCTCGGATTAAGATGGAAAGGGAATTCAAAGTTGCATCAACAAGCACAGCATCGCTAGACATGTCAGTTCCTAAATGGGGGGAGAATGTGAAATACAATGAGCTCGACATACCTAGAGTTTTCTTGGAAGACGCTGAGGAGTCTATCGAGAAGACCTGACGCTTCAGCTTCAAGGTTTCGGGGAGGGAGAATGGTATGGTGCGGAGGAACCATAGATAGTGATACCTGAAGAGGATCGCCGCGCTATACAGAAAACACCATTAGCATTTTGCCTTTTGGGAAGTGCTAGGTACCTCTCATACTCTAGAATCTGCGTCGGGTCCTGTTGTTTGCACCAACACAACCCTCTGCGCAAACTTAATACAGCATATCCTGACTCCTGGCTTCGCAGTATCCCACATTCGAAGTATGCGAGTTTTGATTGCGGCCATGCGCTCCCAGGTCGGTATGTCGTAGGGATTGTTGATACTATTTAGACACACTAGTTAGAACCAGCTCTAAGTTCGGCGCCCATTGCTTGACGCCATCCAAAGATATGAAGATAGGAAGATAGGAAGAATGTTAAATTCTAAATCATAGCTATAAACGGACAAAAATTCAACATACATCCATCGAACGACAAGCGGGTATATGCTAGCTGCTGTTTGCACTATACTCTTAACTACTGCACTATCTTCGTGCGGGTTCTCAATCATGTCCTTCAATGTATCAAGTACGACCAAACTCAATGTTTCTTTCTGCGACGAAGGTATAGTTGGACTTGAAAACGTCTCTGCAAGGAAATCTGCGCCCCATCGTCGTAATTCTACCCTCGCGGATGGTCCAATAATTGGTAGTATTCCTTGAATGATTTGAGTGTAATAGTTGGCATCCGAGAGCACAAGTTTTCGAGCATCATTCAATTGATTGATTTGTTGTTCAACAGTCAAGGTAGCCATGACGATGAGGATAACCTTTAAAGGCTGTGGGGAAAGAAGTCGAATGTGATCTACTATGGATTGTACTGTGCAAGCTGCATGTGAGAAAAGACTACACCGATATCCACTATATTGATTTGCTCAGTTTGTAGTCAAATTGACTCCAAACCATTCTGCGAAGCTGTTGTTGAAAGAATCAAGGTTGACAAACAAATTGTGTTTCTTTGATGCGATATTGGCTAAAGGTAAACGCGACCCTTTTTTAAGTTGCGCGATATTGGCAAGCACCAAATCTCAATGGAACTGTACCTACCTGGTAGTACCTACTAGGCATATTCCAAGGCAGCCTTATCGATAAGGCTGGATCTCATAAATTCCATTACTTGGGAATTTCTTTTTGGAAAGTGGCGCCATTGAACCATATCAATATACCAATTGACAAAAGATTACAAGTCAAGATGCCGTTGTAAGTTCATATTTTGATTCCAGACAATTGAATGCTTTATACTAATAAAGAAACATTATAGAGTTCCTAAGTCTTCCTATTACGATAAGAATTACAAACAATCTGCTGCCCTCATTCGAGCGCGGAGACCATATCTTGTTAAGAATGCTTTGACAGGGGTTGGCATTGCTGCATTTGCTCTTGGAGTTTGTAAGTATCTGCGAGAGTATTTCAAGCCAGTTCAGAGTAATAATTTTCTACAGTTGCTTTCACTATTAGAGCAGTTTCGCAAGACGACTTTGAAGATGTCAAAGTACCAGCCGCACCAACCACACGAGATTCTTGACTGGATTGTGACGATATGACTGATCAACAACGGCTCTTGTGGGCTAAATCCCATATAGGTGGAGGAGGCGACTTCATAATACCAACATCGAGCAGATTAGGGCCTACAAAATCACAAGTAGATGCAATGATTATCATAGATTCAATGGGAGGTGTTTTGATGAAGGAAAACTCTTGGGAATCTCAAGGTCTTCAAGTTTGTAGCTTTCTATATTTGAAGCCTCACGTTATAAATACAGATGGAGCTAGTATTATTGCAATACCGCCCAAAGGCTGAAGGGAATCATACCATATGAATGGTAACCATCATATCACAGAACGCCGAACCGAATGAATGCTTTTCTGCCGTAACACCCACCATGCACCTTGAACCATATATTTGCGCCCTCGTAGTCATTAAAACTTTACTTGTAAACTCGAAGCGTGAGTTTGATTTTGTGGAGATGCACGAGTCACTCACGGTGGAGATATGCGGGTCATCTCTTGTACCACGTCCTGTAGTCCGGCGCGTGATGTCTGGTGGATTTGATTACTGGCGATGGGAGGAGCCTGATGGTTTTGCTGCTCGTTGGAGATGGATAACAGTGGATGAGGAGGTTTAGTTTGCTTTGGTGACAAAGATGGCTGTCGACTGCCCAATGGTGATGGTACGATGGTGTGTGAGTGCGAAGTATTAGAAAAAGGATTATGTGGAGAAACTCGTCCACCAGACGCCATGTATCCATTAGTATGTTGCAGTACTGATGTTGACATATTAGAGAAGGTTCCTGAGATAGGGCCGCCTTGTTGATGAGAATGGCGACGGGGCTGTACTTGAACTTGCGACAAAGGACTTGTGGTTCTTGGTGTATGCTGGGCTGAAGTCTGACGCTGTATTAAATGGGAGTGAGAAGGATGCTGCGGATTCGCCCAGGGTGTTTGTTCAATAAATTGTTCTTCTGCCGGCCTATATCGCGATGTTGACCTTGCTGTTCGCAATGCCGCAAACTCTTGCAGCGAAAAATTTGCAGGTTGATGCACATTTCTAGTCCCCTGTGAAAAAAGCCCCGTCAGCTTGCCTGTCCCTTTTTGGACAAAGGTTTCCTTTTTGGACTAAATCCAACCATGGCTCCCAAATAATGCACTTACTCCCATTGCATTAGTTACACCCATCTTCTCAAAGTCCTCTTCGAGCTCTGCAGGCGTTGCTTGCGACATCGAAGGAGCGGCTGGAAATCCGACATGTTTTGCGATGCCCGAGAGAATAGAAACCTCGTTGGAATATGCTACCTGGTTCTGAACCTGTTGCGATCTTCGAGTGGGATAGTTCAGAGTGTACTCGGGTACGCCGGTGGAATAATTTCTTCTATCATGTTGTATTTCGTACCATTGTTTACCTAGTTGTTCCATCTTGGTTTCTCGAATTTCTCTTGCTTCTTGTCGATATTGAATGAGAATCTGGCTCCTCCTCGCAACAGCATAAGTTTTGAGAGTCTGTAGCTCATATTCACGTAATTTCTCTGCGACACGGATTCTCTCGTCTCTCCGTGCCTCGACAGGCTTCATCTGTTCAAGAAGATCGGGGTGCGTTGGATGGTCTTGTCGGAGCATAGCCTCCTCTCGACTTATTTGCTCGAGGCGCGCATCGTATAGTCTATAAACATATCAGCGAATGAAACAGTGATCAAGAATGTAATCTGACCTGTCCCTAAAGACTGCGAAGTCCTTCTCAATACCTCCAAGTTGATCAAACGCGCTTATCTTTTTCTCCACTGATCGAATCTGCATTAGAATAATTGTGCATGTTTAATTTCAACTTGCTGCGACACAAACTCACATTCTTCTTCTGTCTTTAATACGAGATCTGCTTCATCATCTTCCTCATTGTCTACTTGGTCCTCCTCGCCGTTTCGTGTATCATCTTCGCCGTTGGTTATGATGCCATTGTGCAAGCTGTCTGGCTCGTCCTCAATATTTATACCATTCTCCACAGCCTTTTTCTTCTTCCTTCCTCGTCTTTTAGGTGACGCCGGTATGCCAGCGGTTTCGGTAGCTTCATCATCGGGAAGCATGGTCTCTGTCACATCCGCAAGAGCCTGCTCCTGTGGTCCATCACCCTCTTCGCCTGATATATTACCACTTATTGTATTTGATGCATCTTCTTCTACGGGTAATTCGTCGTCGATCGCAAAGTCGTCGCCTTGATTAATTATAGAGCCTGTCCGCTTGGGTAAAGGTTCATCAAAATCATCTTCGAGTCCGCCGCTGCCCATTATTGATCGTTTGCGTTTTCTTGAATCGATTTCGGAAGTCGATAACGCTCTCTTTCCTTCGCCCGCAGAATCTTCTAATGACGTACGAGCTGTCGCTGGCTTGCGATCTAGCTCACCATCATCATGGTGAGAGCTTTTAGGACTATCATTAGAAACGGCAATGTCCTCGTCAGATAACTGATCTGCGTCATCTTCGTCATCTTCCCTCTCATCTGCCATGATCTGGTTGTGTAGTTTGCTTGGGCTGCGCTCGTTCGAATCGGCGCCATTACGGGAATTAAGAACCACATTCTTTTGCACTCTTAGTTTGTGCGGAGATTCTTCCAGTCGCTCTGTCTCTGCTTCAGAATCGTCATCTTCAGAAGGGTTACTAAGGTCGTCCGATGCTTCGGCATCATCGTCATGATCTTGCTCGGCATCTTTGTCTTCAATATCACTCAAACTGCTAGAGCGATCTTCTTCCACGTCGAGATCACTAAGCTCGTCGTCAACCGAAGCTTCGTCGGGTATGATAGGATCAACCGCTGGCTCAACGTCAATTTCGCCACTCATCTTAAGAGTAAATGAATTGTTGCAAAATTGTTGTGGTACTCGTATTGCTATTGTCGCAAAACGAAGCATTAGGAATCAAGGTATAATTACCGGTAGAACCTCGGAAGATGAAAGGCGGTCACTAGCTAGTGGCAGTATCAACCCCATTGATCCCTGCAAGCTGCAACATTTTTATTTTTTAATGAAGCCCCGAAATCTCAATATCTCGGGACGACGAAAGGTAGCATATTACCTGCATCACTTATTTCCAACGAAAAAATAACTTAATCGCAATGGGTAAACGTAGTCGGAACGAGAGTACCAGCGGAGGGGAGAAAGCCAATGGTAAAGAAAGTGCTGATAAATCAATTTTCACTGAAAACAAGGCTGTCGACCCTACTCTAGCCTTGCTATTTGCATCAAGTGTAAGTCTTAAAATTCTGGCATCGCGCAATCTTGCTGATAAATTCTAGGCTGGCCCAGTACAAGCTCCTCCAAAATCTAGATATCAAGAAGCACCTTTGCCTCGTAGAAATGTCGAATCACAGGAGGGAGAATCATCCGAGGTTTCTGACGATGATGAAGACGCCGAAGATGTCGAAATGGGCGAGGGTGACGATGACTTGAGTAGCATTGATGGTGATCTCGAGGATGCTGAGATTTCGGGTCTATCTGCTGAGGAGAATGATACCAACGACATACATGACGAGGTACCCGAATTGGATAAATTCATCGAAGCCAAAAATGAGAAACCCGAACGAAAACGTAAAAGGAAGACCGATGAACCAGATCTTGAAGGAAAGTACCTTGAGAAGCTGGCCAGGGAAGAAGAAAAGGAAGAGGAAGAACGCCAAGCCGAAAGACGATTGAAACGCCAAAAGTTAGCTGCAGAGCAAAAGCCGGTTTCAGACGAAAATATGGAGAAAGATGGTTCTGATGAGGAGGACGAGGAGGATGCTGAATTTGATAGCGAAGCCGAAGCTGAGGATGATACAGAAGAATCTGGTTCCGAGGAGACAAGCCACAAGAGAAAGACGCCATCCGATGTTCCTTTACATGAATCCCTCGTACCAGATAAGGATGCTGCCGAGCTCGAAAAGGCATCGCGTACTGTTTTTCTCGGAAATGTAGCAAGTTCTACTATATCATCTAAAGCGGACAAAAAGATCCTTATGTCTCATCTGTCCTCTTTCATTGATGATCTCCCTCCTCCCCCAGCTGGCAAACCATCTCACAAATTGGAATCTCTCCGCTTCCGTTCCACTGCCTACGCTACTGCCGCACTACCAAAGAAAGCTGCTTTTGCTAAAAAGGACATTATGACTGCTACAACAAAAAGCACAAATGCCTACGCAGTCTACTCTACAGCATTTGCAGCCAGAGAGGCCGTTAAGAAACTCAATGGAACTATAGTACTAGATCGTCATCTTCGCGTAGATGGCGTAGCGCATCCTGCGAAGACAGACCACCGTCGATGTGTCTTCGTTGGAAACTTAGGGTTTGTAGACGATGAATCTCTTCTCGAACAGGATGGAGAAAATAGCCGCAAACGGTCAAAAATACCCTCTGATATTGAAGAAGGCTTGTGGAGGCAATTTGGAAAGGCTGGTGAAGTAGAGAGTGTACGGGTTATTCGCGACGAGAAAACTCGCGTTGGAAAGGGTTTTGCTTATGTACAATTTACCGTAAGCTTCTTTCTTCACTCAAAAATATTCGAGCTCTTATTAATGCAGAAATATAGGACGCAAATGCAGTTGAAGCTGCCCTACTTTTCAATGAGAAGAAGTACCCGCCGATGCTTCCTCGTGTCCTTCGTGTTGTCCGCGCCAAAGCTCAACACAAACAAGTTTCGTCCCGACCCACAGCTCGTCAACCTAAATCGTCAAAAACCTCCCAAATATACAATCCAAAGGTTGATCCAAATCAAGCTTCTTTGCAGGGTAGAGCTACCAAACTGTTAGGGAAAGCTGGTGGCGCAAAATTCAAGAAAACCGGGGCCAACGATACGACTTTGGTCCCCAGGGGAGACAAGCAAGTCAGTGGAAACGGAGAAGCCAAGAGTGGAATGGCCGGTATCAAAGCACCTGAAAGTTTTGTTTTTGAGGGTTATAGAGCCAGTGCAAGTAAGGGTAAGCCGAAGGATCTCAAGCTGGGAGGAAAGGGTGGTGGAAAGAAGAAGGGTAAACCCAGAACAAGATCGTCAAACAGAGGTGCCGAGTGGAAGAAGCGAGGCTCGAAGTAAGCTCGGGTTGTTTAGATTGTAATCAGAATAATGATGTAGTAGAGTAGTAGTATTGGTGAATCAAATACCTATGAGAATGGCAATTCTTTGGGTTAGTCTTGACTTTCATATTTTGAATGTACATCTATGGATACGTGAAAACGACTTAACCAAAATTGAAAGATGCTGCACCCAAAATATTGCGTAGTCGGATTGCGGCTTGCACAGTTTTGCAATGAACTGCTCTTCAATCGTCACTCCAGCTTCTCTTGCTCCAAAAGTGCGGGGCATTGTCTGTGATGATACAACACACGTGATACCAATCAATTTTCATGGCCATTTTTTCTATTGAACAACCCAAGATTTTCTTTCCCACATCCACATTCTTCTGAACCCCGATATCAAGATGTCTGGCTTCAGCTTCTCATTTTCAGGCGATGATATAGAGATAGATTCAACCCAAGATGCTCTTCCATCTGTCTCCAACCAAGCTGCAGAAACCGGCACCCTTGCACCACGGAAATCCAGCGGGGCATTTCCGGTAGCAGGACAACCACTTTTACCACCGACTTATCACACTTTAGAGGAATTTCTAAAGACATTGCCATCTCAGATTGCTTATTCTACGCTGGTTGTTAAGTTGGATGATGGTAAGGAGATTGGTATTCCAAGAAGGGAGTTATGGGATGTTAGAGCGCAGTTGATGGCTGAGGATGAGGGAAATGGGGAAGGTCTTTTGGGATTGGGGAATGATGATGTGAAGACTGGAGTTTATGAGGGAGGGTTCAAAAGTTGGGAAAGTTCGGTGGACTTGGTCAAGGTTCTTAGTGGGAGGACAATTGTTGGGGAGGGGAGGAGGAGAGTTTTAGAGGTATGTGTTATTTTCATTGAGACTTTCATCACGATCAAGTTGCCAAGAGCAATAATGCTGATAAACTTAATAGCTTGGTTGTGGAACTGCTCTTCCATCTCTAGCAGTCTTCCAATGGTTCCTAGAAAACACAACCTCTTCCACATCTGGGCTGGAGCTTGGACTTGCAGACTACAATCCTACAGTCCTACAGCTCGTCACTTTACCCAATATTCTCCTTTCCTGGGCACAAATCACAAAGTCCAAGTCTTGGGAGGCAGAAGGCGAACTCGATATCGACGAAGCACTTATCTCTGAATTCATCTCTGCGCTGACTTCTCGCAACATCAACATATCACTCTTCTCTGGTGCTTGGTCCCCGGACTTTGTCTCTCTAGTCACTGATAAGCTGCATCTATCATGCGAGAACACAATCATTATTGGAGCTGAAACCATTTATTCTCCAGCTGCTTTGAAAGCGTTTGCAGAAACTTTGATGGCATTACTTGATTTAAGCACAGGGTCAAATAAGACGGCGTTGATAGGGGCCAAGAAGGTATATTTCGGAGTTGGCGGTTCAATAGAAGATTTTATTGAAGATGTCACAACGCGTGGAGCTCTTGTAAACCAGGTTAGGGAAGAGTCGGATGGTGTTAGAAGAGCTGTTATAGAAGTTGGAAAAGCAGGCTGAAAATTAAATTTGTAATCATAAGCCATATTCATAAAATTCCCTAGCATTGGTGATAAATTTTCGACTATGTTAGCAGGATTGCGGAGTGATCTTTTTGTTAGTATCCTTAAATATTCTGCTGCCCCCCTAGATCATATTCTGCTATGATAGTAACTTGTATCTCCGCATGTTTAAATACGTATCAGCATGTTTCAATGATTCAATTTGTTTTGATCATTTTCTATTTCTATTTATCATCCCGAATGCGGCGAGTTTCGCACTTCTACATCTTATCATCTCAAGGCCAAACAAGCGACGACAAAACATATAAGTGGAACCCTACTCATAAACATCAACATCAACGGCAAAAAGTCTTCAGCCAAGTAAACCAGCCTTGAAATAAACAACAAACCCGCCAGCGAGATATCAAAATATCAAAACATGTAACCCAGCGCTGATCAGGCGCGGAGATGTCCCCCATATTGTATTTATGATACAATACAAGTAATCAACACACAAGACTCTGCATGGGTCCGGATGTAGCTCGAGAGTCCGAAATTGAACCATTGAACCACTGAACCACGATCCTCAAACCACTCGCGTTGGTCGGTTAATGTGCTTGTCCTGCAGTTATTCGATATCATAGACTTGAATGAGAATTCTCGCCTATGGATATTATGGTTGGGCAATGCAAATGGATTTGGTATGGGAATCCGACAATAGCAAGCGGATGTATTGAAGAGACTTTTTTATTTCCTGGCCCAGATGAATGTTTGTTTTTATTATGATTTACCTTCAACCTTGAGTAGTTTCTGCTTCGACTCATTGGAGCATCATCTTTGTGTTGTACAGACCGCTGCGACGGAGAGGCAGTAAAGAAAGAGCGGAGTACCGTTAGTAAGTGCAAATACAATGAGTATTTAAAAAATGAAGAGCTGTACTCGAAGTGATTATGATTCCACCGATTTCAAAGAACTAGTTCACCCTGCGGTTCAAGCTCACGTCCGCGAGTAGATTGTTCGCAATAAAAATAACATACGTCCGGCGTCGTATGCGACAGATCGGTAGAACCGCTTCGAACCACTCTCAAGTAACTTCCAACAGCAGATGGGCCGCTTCAATCACGAGATGACAGATCCCTATCAGAGAAAGATTCCTAGCCCATGTCGCATATCTCTTTCAGATATACGATCGCGATACTGTCGCATTGTAGGTGGGCATTTATTTAAAGCTCAACGAATAAATACCTGAGTAACTTGCTTTTCTTCATAATTTCACAGTAGTACCAGCGCGCTTTCACCGCTTTCAAACGGTTTATCACACATGTCTCGCTATCGTTTAGAAGACTCTTCCATCCTCACCATTAATATATGGATTAAATGCTTGATTCGATGTAACGCATGATTGCCAATGTTTCTCTTTCTACATTCTCCACATTTTTGATCCGACCTGTCTTCAAATTGTGCGCATCCTTTCCTGCGAGAGGGAGATCCTCCGCATTGTTGGGATCGTGAGGAGGGCACTATCGGACGTAGACTGCAAAATTCCATACCTCGTTTCGTGAGAACAACATCCACCGATAAGGAATCAAGCTCTGCCAGTGCAGTATAGATGAAGATCTTAAAGCAACTCTCATCAGCCACATTCATCACATTGACGCTACTCTGCAGATATCTGACCGTATTTGGCTGATCTCATGAATGCTTCAGCTGCAGACAAAAGGAGCGCATAGCCCTATCAGGCGAAGTCGCCGATCATTCGGTATATCCGAATATAATACTATGCGGTTTCAGTGCGAAAATCCGTCACTTGACATGAGTATTATGCGTCCATATCGACGATTTGATCCGTCAAATAACAATTGACGTCTCTCGCTCAACTGCCAAGCATGTGGACGAAACCCAAATATGAGCCTACGGAGAATAAGCTGCCAATACGTCAAGCTAATGTAGCGCACTGCAACAATGCATATGTACAACCTACAATTAACGCAATACAATGCATGCAGTACACTATTGCGTTGCGCGTCACTAGCAAGTACCCATGACGTTAGATGGTTATATAAAACCATATAAGATGTGCTATCACGGCTTGTACGGCACATTATAAGAACGTCGGGCTCATCAAGTGCTAAGGATTTGAAATTACTGCTCAATCCGCTGGGGGCTCATTTCATCCTTCATTTCGCTCACGCCGATCGAAGAGACACACCCCCGGATTGAGCCAACTACTTGCGATAGGCGTGCACACCCTCGACAGCCAGCCTTGTGTATGGCTTGGTGTCAGCCATTCATCGCCAAGAATGCCAAAACGTGCCATGCCCGCGATGTGCTCACGCCACTGAAGTGATGGCGTAAATCATGGCTGGAAGGAAGGAGCCGCCCTGTCGGGACATGCGGGTATATTATACGACGGCAGGCATCTACCTTCGTCATATTTTGTAAGACAGTTTGATAGACGAGCAAAGTATATGCTTGAGATGGACGTCTCCTATTTCGATGCCTACGCACGTGGGAGACAATGGCTCGGGAGGGTTATTGAAGCGAGATTTGGCCGACTAGGAGAAACACCCAAGTAGATTGGTGTATAAGCAGTACGGTTCGGGTGATGGATAGATTATCGATCTATTTGCAAGCTTTTATCAATGATGTTTGTCAGAAAACATCAAAATCGCAAGGAAAAGACAAAGTCGGTCACCGTACAGATGCAGGGACTGCAGCCTCCTCACCGATATTCCCAGGACATGCATTCATCCAGATCATGGATTGCCCCACCCGGCCGCTAGAGCCAACGCTTAATCCAAACTCCGAAAACCCTGTGAAAAGTTGAGAGACAAGAACGTGTTGCTTTCTCACTACATGATTGGTTCACTCCAACCTCATCTTTCAACAATGAAGGGGAACCAAGAAGAGATTGAACGCGAGTCCAAATTTGCATTCGAGACGAAATCCGCCAAGTTCTTATTATGCACGACAGTAAAAAAAGTTTTATCTGACAGATTCTTTCGATGGAAAATGTGCCGTCTTGGAAAGCTTGTGCTAGCTAAAACTTACCCAAATACTTAAGATGGAAAAATATCGCGACAACGACCATCCACAATATCAAAAGACCATTACAAAATGATAGCTACAATATAAATTAATTATCTGGGGCACCCGCACATGGTCTTTGATTCTACTCAGTGGGGGACAGTCACAATATGAATAATAGTGCACAGCAGGTAAGTGGAGAAACATGCCGTTTTCCATCTTGACAGGAAAGAATGACAACGATTTACTATGAGACCCCCCATGAACATTGATTTCAAGCCAGGGTATTGGATAATAGACCCGAGGAAGACTCAGGAATGGTATGCTCTCACTGCTCAGTCATGTCTCAAAGCAGACAACCTTAAAAAGCTACCGTGGCTGGCTCCGTGTTGTCCGATCTGGCTATTTAACTCAAGAACAAAGTGGGGGACGTGGCCTTAACTTTGACGGATTTATCATTCAATATCACAATTGATACCTATTATCTAGGTTATACGTATAGGATCAACGATAAGCTACTAATTACAGCATCAGAACACTTGAACCCATCAAGTTTGAATCCAATTGTACATTTGCTACAAAGCATTTGGTATGACAGAACTCGACAAATTTCGGGGAATTTTCCTGGTATTGGTGTTCCGGATCGAGAAAGATTATTTATGACGAACCAACTGGTTATGGGAAGTACCTACTCTTCTACTGTGCCTATCTAGGTAAGCAACCTATGAATTATAAGCGAAAGTTACAGTAACAATCTAGACCAACGACTAGCTGCTGCATCTCCAACCAAAAAAAACAGTTATTACATTAGTTGTACACACTCCGTAACCTTAGAGCGGTTTTAAACGGCCAAAATCATTAAAATTTACTATACGAGTAAAGGCAATTTGTCGAGAAAGTCTGTTACTACCTACCCCATAAGTAGATAGCACTAGATGGTGCATTGATTTATTTCATTCTCGGTTCTAAAATAATCGTCTCAACTCTCAAGTCTCGAGTGATTTTAGGTATCTTTAGCAAGCAAATTCTTTAGCTCAATTGCTATTCGCATCACAACCCAATTAAACGTCATGCCCCTTCATTTTCTCTATATAATTCCCTGTTCAATCCCATCTGAATTTTCTTGATTGGATTGACACGTGACTATACATTGTACGAATAGAAAATAGAAAAGAAAGATCTCTCATTTCAATACATAATCAGTTTGCCCTCCAGTCTCGACGGATCAGACCGGAATGATCATACCTGCCTAGGTGAGTAATGAATATGTGGCAAATTCAATCGAGTTCGACTACCACCCCAGCCATATAATAAATCGAACGAAACGACCAGAAGCAAAAAGACAAGTCAACTTGATGCGATAAAAATAAATCCACCAAAGTGACTAAACCAATCTAAGTTACATTGGTTTTCCTCGGTTTCTTCAAAAATCCCACCCAGATTTTTAAAAAAGTCCACTTTGCCCCGCCTGAAAGTTTGATGACCCACTTCGGAGCACTCCTACTTTATCCATTTTTTTCATGCTACCAATCTAGGATACTAACCTACCTGGTACATGAACATAGACCACCGTAGTGAAAAAAAAGGTAGGCTATGATCTGATTCCCTTATTTATTTCATCTCCCTCCAATTGCTCTTTCACTTCCTTTCTCTTCATCGACTAGTTTCTTCATTTCCCCCTTCATTGCCCAAGCAAAGCAATAAGGGCTTCGTCGTCAAATTCCTCAAAACTCTCACCCTTTGAGGTATCGGTCGCCAATTCTCAAAATGGCGAATCCTGTTCACACCCACGAACATCATAATCCTACCAATATGGGGATAATTGGTCTTCCTCATGGTCCGGAAACCGGTGATGACCATGTGTCGATATACGATCTGGGAGCTGATGAAGCTGTTTTCAACGAATTTCTCTACCCAGATGATATTTTCACAGCCGAGCATGTTTATTGGGCAGATCTCAAATTAACAGACAAAATCTCCTTCATCACTAGAACTGAAGGGGCTGATGCAAAGAAAGAGATCAAATCAATTTTGGCAATGATGAAAAAGGACCCCCTCAGTCCTGTCAGTTGGTATTTCAGCAATGCTGTTCTCCCTGGTGCTGGTTTGGGTCTTGAAGGGTATGTTAACTTACGTGATTCATACTTCCAATACTAATTATGTTTTCAGATACGTTCTCTTCTCTATCGGAAACTTAGCACCCCTCTTCTCAGCTGTCTGGCCGCAATGCTGGAAAACTTTCGAGGTTTGTAGCGAGCAATGGACTTATGCTGTCACTTACTTGGAAATTATTGGTATTATTGTTGGTCAAATCTTGGTCGGATACTTGGGTGACAAGATTGGCCGTCGTTGGGGTTTGATCCAAGATGCTGTCATCATGTTTCTTGGTCTGGTCATGCTCATTGCTTCTTGGGGTACGACTCTCAACGGCTGGGTTATTTGCTATGCCTGGTCATTGTTCTTCTACGGTATTGGTGTCGGTGGTGAATATCCAATGACAGCCACTGCTGCTATGGAAACCGCCACTGCATCAAACCGCCAAACAACCAAAATGGACAGACTTCATCGTGGCCGCAAGGTAACCATGGCCTTCCTTATGCAAGGTTGGGGTCAATTTTTCAATCAAGCCATTCTCATCCTCTTGCTTCTCATTTTCCATCATGGAAGTGGAAATCCACCTTATTCCCAAGTCTCAGCACAATGGCTTTTCAGAGTCTCATTCGCCATCCCCGCTGTCGGTACTCTCTGGCTTGTCTACTACCGCATGTATAAGATGCCTCTCATCTCCAAAGGACTCGATATCGCCAAGAAGACGACAAACGTCACTGGATACGACAAGGAGTCTCTGAGCTTGACAGTAAAGCATTTCTCAGGTCGCTTAATTGCTACAGCAGGAGCCTGGTTTTGCAACGATGTCTTCTTTTACGGCAACAAACTCTTCCAATCTCAATTCATCAAGGTCATCTCTCCAGGCTCAACTTCAATTATGGAAGGGTGGTTATGGAACTTGTGTAACGTCGGAGTATCTCTTGCCGGTTATTATTGCGCATCGTTCCTCATCGACAACAAGCTCTATGGACGAAAGTGGATGCAACAAGTTGGATTTGCCTTAGATTTCATTCTTTTCGTCATCCCAGCTTTCCATTACGCCCATTATACTAGCATTGCGGGTATCAAGTCTTTCCAGGCCATGTACTTCTTATCGTCCTTCTTCAACCAATTCGGTCCAAACAGTGTTACTTTCCTCGTCGCTGCAGAGGTTTTCCCAACACCTATCCGCGCCTCCGCACATGGATTTTCAGCAGCTGTTGGTAAATTGGGCGCTCTATTTGCATCGGTTCTTTACAATTTCATTACAACCCAGCAAAAATTCTACATCGTCCCATGGTTCGGTCTTGCTGGTATGCTCCTCACCGCTGTCTTCCTTCCGGATACCACCGGGCTCGATCTCAAGGAACAGGAACGAAGATGGAAGTACATCAGATCCGGTAGGGAATCTGAATATCATGGTATTGCTATTCATCCAGCACATTTGTCCCTATGGGAAAGATGGATGAAGGCTGGCAAGAACTATGATCCTAAATTGGATGCCGGAGACAAGATTCTTGAGATGCGCCAAGAATGGGAACTCAAGCAAACCGAGAAGGGAAAGAATGAGGAGGATATCGCAACTTATGACGATGATTGGAGCCAGGAAATTCACCAATATTTCCGTTCTGATAACAGCCCGAGAAGAACTCGCGCGCCAACTCGTGTAGAGACGATTTCCGAATCTACAAGTGATGAAATTACGAGAGAGAAGTAGCTAGACATCTGTTAATTTCTTGGGTTTCTTATGGCGTTTTGGGTTGGTATTTGGACGGGAGATTCCCCCAGAAACTTGTACAACTTGATGTTGGAAAAGTTGTTTATTCATATAATATTACTCATGACGATCACACTGGCTTGCATGCCTTCGGTGGGACGAGATACATAGAACCTAATGATAAAGATTTGATCTTATAATGATTGTCGTCTGGTATAGAATTGAAGTGATTTATGATTTCCCGGTTCTGATTTGACAATAATAGTGTCCTGCATCCAAGCTTAGCTAGTAAATTTCATATATACTTCTGTAGTGTATTTTAACGTGCAATTCAGCATCGTCATTATGTTCATTGAGGACATGAATTTGGGCCGGTGAGTGCACGGCCCCATCTTTGCCAATGACTTCAGATGAAATATACCTTTTTTGACTTGACACAAACACATCTTGAAGCTTAACAACCAGATGATAATTTTACATTCTTCTGCATCGAATGGACTCATGAAGATCAGTAATGTCATCGGGAACGCTTATTGCGGGATCTTGGCTTGGTCATCTTTCATGCATGAGATGAATACATGCAGCCACAATCACGTATGGCCCCCAAAACCTCACGATAAGCGTTCGAAGTACCTTCTGTGTTTGCTTAGACATACATGATGGTGTCGCCATTGAGATGGGTTGGTTGATTCTATTGGCTTGTTTTATAAGTAAGCATGTAAGGCTTACATACCATCAGCGCTTCATCAAGTATCTGTTTGTGCGGCTCTGAGCTGCAAGGTTGTACGTAACCTGGAAGATGGTTACATACCTAGCTAGGTAAGGTGGGCTTACATTGAGGCTGTTCATGAGATGGACAGATAATCGGAAGACTTCTTTTCCTTACCATAGCTCTATAATTACTATTCATACCTGATCAAGATCAATCAATCAATTAGAGCATATCGCTATATTTCGTTATACATAGTTTCCTTGTATCTCTACGTGCGTCAAAAATGGAGATTCATGGTGGAACTGATTGGCATAAGGATTCGGAAATCTCAATGGTTCAGTTGAGATCGCTCAAGACTTCTCCCTCCACTAGAACCTCGACTGGCGATAATGAGGTTCAATCGCAGAATTTCGTGCCACATAACAGCGCCGAAACATCACAAAGTGAGCCTGCTAGACTCAATGGCCGCCCGAAATCAGAGATAGATGAATTACCTTTCAAAGGAAGTCCCTCTCTAGGACAGAAGCCAAGAACTACAGAAGTCGAGTGAGAACATTTTCTGCTCCCAATAAATGTTTATGTCTGACAAAATGACAGCATGATTGGAGTTCCTGCTATTGGAGGAGATCCAGAGATAACATGGATGCCTGAAGCTAAATTCACACAGGATGGGCTCTTTCCACTTGATAATGATAGCGAGGTAAAATCGGCATTTATGAGAATGACTCCTGTATGACCAGCTTACTCGATGAAACATTTTCATAAAAGGAAGCCTGCGTGGATTGTCCGCGATACTCGTAATCGCAAGGATCTGAGCATGGCTCGAGTTCTTTTGTATGGCCATGGGTACCCGAAAGACGGTGATACATTGAAGCAATTAGCCAGTAGGCTTTTGGATAGCGTTAGGAAGCTAAGGTCAATTGAGGTAGGAAGAGCATGGTATTGGTCGATACCTCAACTCGAATTGTTGCACCTGTGAATTTACTATAAACCCTTGCCTAACATACACACAGAAGGAACATCGTCCCCTTTTTTTCGTCTGTCACAGTACCGGGGGGCTAGTGCTCAAAATAGCTCTAACCGATGCTCGAAGGCGCAGAGATCCAGTTCTTCATGATTGTTATGGTGTCACTTTTTTCGGTATGTCCAAAAAGGAAGCCGATGAAGGGCTTACCCATTCAAGTAGCTAACGCGATCATAGCAACACCACACAGAGGCTCAAGTTATTTATTGCAGCCAGAATTTTCTGGAAGTATCCGTACGATCACGGGTCTATCACGGGAACTCCCAATATCCATAACAAGGCAGCTGGAACTAGATCACGATTCTCTAAAGCAAATCGGGAAAGACTTTAAAGCTCTAGCCACGGAACTTAAAGTGTAGACTTTTTTCGAGACAATAGATTCAAATATTACCGGTCCCGATCAAGGTAAACCTTTTCATGCACCTATCACATCTATTAAATCCGCAATACTTAATCTACGTAACGAGAGTGTATGTCCATTGGTGAGCACTCATACAAAGTGTGCCGCGTTCGGCTCCGCAAATGGGCATACTAAAAAAGCTTATTTGGTGGCGCTAGCCGCTCTGGTCGAGCAGGCTTGTAAATTGAGTAAACTCACCCACTTTGAACTAAATCTCGAGCACAGAGTGGAGGTAGAGATCAATGGTTTTTATGAAGGCTCTGCTACAATCCCAACTAACGAGCCCCCAATCAGAGTCTGGTCAACAAACAGATCTCTGCACGATTTTAGACGAAATGGTCCGACCAAGCTTTTGAAGGAACGAAGGGAAGAAGTATCAGCTGCCCCAGAGGCCGGACAATATTTACGTCACAATACCCGTGCTCCATATTTGCCTATGGATAAGATCACTTCTGATGCCAAGATCAAGGGTCATGCATTGATTCCTAAATCAACATCGAAATTGAACCCTTTTAAGAGAGGTTCAAGCCCTTCTCCCCAGACTCGAGGAGCGACAAAGATCAAAGCCAAAGGATCGTCAGATGTCAGTGAGAGTAGAAAACAGGATCAGTTCCGTCTCCGCCTGCTTTGGTAAATGTTACTTTTACACTAATTGGTGAAATGAGGCTGACCACTGATACAGATAATGACCTCCGATGTGGATGACAATGCAGGTATAGTTCCAGAAGAAGTAGGGGCGCCTATAAAAATGCGTGATTCATCCCCAACCGCGCAATCAAGCTCAAGCGATCCTGATGTTGCCAATGCCACATCTCGTATATCGTTCAAACAGCACAAAACATCTCTTGACCATGAGTTGAGCATTGTGCAGGGCTCACAGCCATCCATTCGAAAGTCACGAACCGAGAACAACGAAACAGCGACTAGGCCCGGGTCTTACCGGAGGCACAGCGAATCTCTGACGGTTCAAAGTTCTTTCTTGAGTCCATCGCGTGCCGGTCTTCATCAAGATAAATCTTCATCATCTGCAGGACGTGAAGAAAGTGAAATTGTTCTCACTCCCAGCGTGCCTCCTTTACTGGACCCTAATTTCTCAAACCTCAAGCTTACATGGATACACGTACCGTTCAACAATCCCACCTGGGTCCCAGTAAGCTCTAAATTTTCCAGATTATCTCTTTCTATTAACTCAAAAAGGATGTTATTTAAAGAATATCAAACGAAAAGGGGCCAGATGTCCACAGTAAAATGTTAGATCACGAGCACTGGCATTCAAAACAAGTACGTGGAAGGCATCAAGAACATCATCATGCTTGTTTTTCAAAGCCTCATTGTTCTTTTTTTGGTTTAGAAAGTGGTAAGTCTATTCTCCCATGCTACATACGTCTACTTACGCACGTTTAAATTAGTATCACCATTAGCATCTCCTAAAATTGGCATTGGATCTGTCGACATGAATCATGTTCAAATGTGCTTATATTTGCCTTATCTTCACTTTGATGCCTATAAGGTTCTTGTGAAAGGAGAGCTTTCGTAAAACAACGAATCGAGCAAGGTCGATCGAGACCTGTTCCTCAACAAGTGTCAAAGCTTGACTCGCAAGAGATTCAAGTCCTCTGGCAGTATCTGGGACACGACCCTCCAATAAATGCTCGGCGTACACTAGATCAATTTGGATGTCCGAGTCTTCTCGATACAAGGGCGAGAGATGATGATCAGATGCTGTATAAGATGTCCAAAGAGCGACATACTAAGTCAAATGTTAGAACAAATCACACAGCTGACGGACAGAGCAATGTAGCTCGGATGAGGAGACCAGCCCAGGGAAATGATGAGAAAGATGCAGTCGATGAAAACAGTGACGATTCCGGCAACCCAAGAGATAGCGATTCAATGCCTGATGACGACGTTCTAGATGGGAATGTTCTTATGGTTGATCAGCTCTGGTTATGGGTCATTGATGGTATGTACATTTGAGGAGCAAAACTTCAAAGACTAAATATGGCGATTAGGATCTGTTGTTACTTTCTTTTTCTGGACTGAAAACGGATGGAAGGCTATTTCAACAAGCCGACCTTCGAGACAGTAATTTTAATGAAGTCAACGCTGATCTTACTTCTCGTTGTGAAAATGCGTATGACCTTGCAGCCCGTGAGCAATTTTTCTTCTGTTTTAATATTCCCTAAAATCTAATTTTGTCTGAATATTTGATATCTTACAAGCTCTTTTTGTTTTAAGCAGCTTCATCTCCCTTGCTACTTACCCTGGAGATTATTGTTCATGATTAGGTAATTACTGACCCCCAAATGCTTCAGTGGTCGCCCTTCATGCAGTCACTATCTTGTTCAAACGAACTTCGCATCCTAACTTGAAAGTCTTCCGAATATTTGAAGAGGCAATCAGTATTCTGGCAAGTCTCCTCGCGAATGACTTTATTCTTCTGTCTCTAATTAGGCAATTAGACAGAAAAAATGACAACATCCTTCAAAGATTTCCGTGCACGAGGTTTCCGGGCCAAAGCAGATGATAATGACGACCTTAGGACCAGCTCTATTCGTGCTAAGCATGCACTTGAAGGGAAGATCGCGGAGGAGCAAAATCGTGAAAACACATCCGCTCTTCTGGAACTCCGAGATATCGAAGATGAGCTGAACACTTAAAGACCTTGTTCAACAGTCAAATGACAGAGATTAGAATCATGTTAGATGTTTACGCGAAGCGAGAGTTGACTGCGAATGGGCTGATATTCTTGAGAAATGCCGAGGAGTATCTTGAGGAATACACTTAGTATGTAGAAAAAATGACGGAAAACGCAAAGAATACTAGAGATGATGTACGGCTGCTCCCCTTTTTTTTAAAAAAAAAAAGAACAATTACTAAGATGGTACAGTTTGACAAGCTGCTCGGCATGATACAGAGACAAGCACAAGTAGATGGGATACCGCAGCTATCTGATCAAAGGTACTAATTATTAATACAGGTGGATGAGGTACGTCTAGCAAGATACCAGGCTGATCTTGCCAGTGCGCAGAGCAGATCTGTTATGATATTCACAGTGCGTTTATCTATATGTTCGTGATCGGCTAAGTTAATTTGTATTGAGAATAGGTCTTCACAGTTATCTTTGTATGCCATCAACATTAACATCCATAATCTCTGAACTAACCTCTTGCCATTAGCTGCCACTGAGTTTCTTCACTGGCCTTTTTGGGATGAACGTCCGGTGGATTCTTCTTTCTCTCTCAACTCATGCTTTTGCCATATCATAGGCTGACATCATATCAGAGAATGGGGTGGCGGTGATTACCTTCCTCTTCGCACTGTAGGCGTAATCGCAAGTATGAAAAATATCCCCCATTCGTTCCAAAAGATAGAATTATCAGAATAACACCCCAACAGTCCCGACATCCTCTGACCTTATAACGCTTGCACTCATCATTGCCTGGAGCATCCTTATTCGTCATATCTTTAATTATATTGGAAAAAAACTCTCACATATATACACTAGTATATACGACCATGTCAACAAAGCTATCGACGGAATTCTTGAGACCGAGAAGGACTCTAGAAAAAGAAGCATGTTAAAGGGGTTAAGGCAAAGGAAAAAGAAGAGAAAATTGGAAAAGGAACAGACGCGACTGCAAGATGAAGATTGGGATTTCTGGGAAAGTCATAAAGAGCGTAGGGAGAAGAACTATAAGATACAGAACAAAAATCGGAAGAGTGGGCTCAGTGCAGAGATTGGTATCGAGTGAAAGCTATGGTTGATTCATAAATCCTTATCTACGTTTTATATGTCGTCGTTGTGAGCAAATCTAAATATTCAAACAGAAAGTACTCTCGTTGCGCGAGTCTTCTGAGTAGTCTTTACTGACAGAGCCGGAAACTGTCACGGATCGGACTTAATCGCAATGCGATCGCTCACGTGCGCGTCCGATCACGTGTATATAGCTAGTATAAATGTGCGCTCTACGAGCGCTAGGCTCTCAATTCTGTAGTTGTAGATTCTAAGGATAAATTGTACCCTGCTCTCGCAGTTCTTCTAAGGCAAAGCGTCACAGATAAGTTTTTATTTAAAAATATATTATATATAAGTTTTTATTGATAAGATTTTTTAAAGAATGATATTATATGTAAGTTTTTTTGAATGAAAGCTTGCTTAGGTATAATCAGTAACGTCTTCACTTAGTTGATGACGAGAGCATAATAGTACTACGTCTGTCAACTATACATTGTCTGCTGATTATATATTCAGTGAGTGGGCGGGTATGATAGAACAATAGAGTAACAGTCAACGGGAGTCTATCAGAACGCTAAACCCTGAAATTGTAAACTAGATCATCATTTACTAAAAGTGGCAATATATAGATTGGTTTCCTAGGTAAGTCAGAAACGTAGGAATCCTGAAAATTCTCAGGATGTTCACCCAAGCATATCATTGGCTGAAGCCGCAACAACAGGATCATAACACTGAATAGGTGAAGAATTTGAGGGCTTAGGCAATGAATATTCTGCCCTGAGTAGCACAGCTCCTGTAAATTGTAGTTTAGACTGCATGAGATCAATAGATCTGGAACATCTACATCAAATTTCAGTTTTGAGGCTTGCCAGATATGTTGTCTTTTCTCAATAGAGTGAAATATGGGTACGTTATTCTCCGAGACTATCACGCCCGGACGCAACTACCAAGTATTGTATATAGCTGTCCCATCCGCTCCTATATCTACACATCTTTACCCTTCTTCGATTTCTTCCACTTTCCCAATCCAAATTCAAAGACCTTATTTGTGACTTGCACTAGCCATAGGAAAATGGCTTCCGTGAAGATTAGAAGGCAAGACGAGGCCCGAGCAAGGTATGCCACCTGGTTACTGGTATTCTTCTGATTGTGTTGAGGTAGCAGTTTTAACAGTCTTCACGTAGACCTGAACTATGTTCAGGGGACCATTCCTCGAGGGCCATTACCGAACCTCATATATCTTCTGACAGTATGGTGGTCGAACCTGCGACGTCATATCGAGACCAGCCTTCGGTCACGAATATCTCCATTTCCGGCGAGCGTGTATACCCTTCCTCTTATCAGAGTCCTCTTCACTTGATTCGTCAATGCTCTCAAGATAGGCAGCATGATCTCCAAGGGATCGGTGCGCAATTTGGAACGTCTTTGGACGATTCCCGCCAGACACTTTCGGCGGATCTTCCACCATTTCTAGACCTCACAAGCTACTGTCCATATCACTCTCAGCTACTGCGATGTGATTTGCAAGGTGAGGGTACTTCTGCATTATCACAAGGAAAGGATGCAGCCACCTACCAATCAGGTGATTCATGCCATGTGACGAAACAAGGTTGTTGGTGCAGGCATAGTATGTGGAATATCAGTAATGGCTACTGGAAGGACCATCCGCTGTTTGCCATGGTATGAGTGGCACACAACGAAGAAGGCAGGAGCTGTTCCAACGGGGTTCATGAAGAGGTCTTTGACAGTGTGCAAATTCGGAGCAGGGAGTCGATGCTTTCGTAATCCAGATAATATGGCCCAATGGTCATTGAGGCCAATGTTATGGATACGCACAAAATGGTAGTGGCCACTGAAAGGATATCATAGGGTTGTAGAAGAGCCTCCATAGAAAAGATGGGAACTGCCCAAGATCGGGCAAAATGAAAGAGAATTTCACATGTTTCACATCAAGGCAATGAAGAAGGTTAATATTCTTGACGTAATTTCATATTTGCCCATTGCTCGCTATTTATTATAGCTGTGTTCCGTCCGTAGTCAAGCAGCAGGTTGGTATCTCAGGCTTATGTGCCATAATATCCCATGCAAATATGTGAACCATCCATCCTTGATAACCGGTATGATACAGCGTAAATGTATCCGAGTAATTTACTTAAGAGGAATGAAACGGGAAGAGTGGGTAGCTCCGATACCGGGTCTTCCGTGCTTGACTGGGCGGCTGTTTTGGAGTTAGTGTATGCTTCCAATGCGAATAGCTTCAAGCGTTCGCACAGAATATAGTAGGGAATAACTTACTAAGAGATAGAGAATTCGGCCAAGTAGTGACCAACCATCTCAGGCTTGATTTCGACTTGGTTGAACTCCTTTCCGGAGTAGATACCGATAACGCTGCCAATCATCTCTGGGACGACGATCATGTCTCTCAAGTGAGTCTTGACCAAATCAGGCTTCTCGTTTGGCTGAGCCTCTTGCTTGGCCTTGCGGAGCTTCTTGATGAGACCCATAGGCTTGCGCTTCAAACCACGGTTGAACCTACGGCGAGCACGAGCGTGGACGACATCGCGGAGTTGGTCGGAGGAAAGGTCGAGGAGTCTATTCGAAGAATATAGGGTTAGCTACTATGAGATCCCCTTTGATATTCATGTTGTGGATTTGTTAAGGTAGGCATACTGGTCGAGGTCGATTCCACGGTAGGAAAACTTGCGGAATGCTCTCTTTGCCTTGATCTCGGCAGCCTTTTGGGCATCCTATTAAATTGGAAAAATTGGTTAGCCTTCCATTTCATTCCAAATTGCCTCCATAATTTCCGAAGAAAGTGGCTCCAGAAATCCCCCCTAAAAAATAATCAATTGCTCACATATTCTTCGTCGGCCATCTTTGCGGTTGGGTTCTTTCAAAGGTTGTCGAAAGGATGGAGTTGTCGTAAAGGAGTTGTTCGCCGCCAGCTGAGTCCAAGTGTCAGAAAGTTTGCAAATTTTGATCTCGCTTAGATTTCGGCGCTAAAATAGGGCAAATATCCCAGATGACCTCTCAGCCTCGTCCTTTTCCCATGCAAATATCGATACCGTATCAAATCAAGGATGACAAGGGTGTTTGGAGGGGGTGTCAGATAGTAGATAATAGGATTATGAATGGCCTTGATTGGCCTCTGAATTTTATGTAGAGGATAATATGGGGTTCTGTACGGCTTCCAGATAACCTTGATTTCACAAGTGAAGGCTTTCCAGTAGTATTTGTTGGCAAGCAATTAACTACAGATGTTCAACGAGATTATTTGTATTTACACATCACATCAAATCACAACATATCACACCATATAAATATTTATCCTGCTAAGATGCTGCTGGTGTTTGAAGAATCACGTCTTTATTGCTCTATTTTGCATGAATATATGCTTGTCATGGGAATCTTCGCGAGATACAATCCATCCCATATGGTGTGCAAATAATGGGCGAAGCCCGCACGATTTCTCCCAGATATCTCGAAATGATGTTCCGGTAGGTCGAGAGCGTCGAGTCCGTGGGGAAGTCAATTGACTGCTTAATCGAAAAGACCGAAACCCATGTCCTCGTCGGACTCTTCCTTCTCTGTTTATTGAATTAGTAGCTTTTCTATTAATGAGAATATAGCAAAACATACCCTCAGCCTTCTCCTCAACCTTCTCCTCAGCAGCGGCACCACCGGACGCGGCAGCTCCACCAGCAGCTGGGGCAGCACCGGCACCACCAGATGGGACGGATGCCAACTTGGAGGAACCCTCAGCGATCAACTAGATTTTACGTCAGTTATTTGTACATGTGCGCATTTTCCTCGATTGTGCCGACCTCGTTGATGTCCTTTCCGTCAAGCTCCTTGATGAGAGTATCGAGACGCTCTTGGTCGATCTCAATTCCAACGGACTCGAGAACGGTGGTGATGTCCTTAGCGGAAGGGGAAGCCTTTCCACCGATGGTGAGGAGGAGGTATGCAGCGAGATACTTCATTTTGAATGCTATGCGCAAATCTTGTCAGTCAACAACTTCAGAGATAATCTTGGTGCGCAAAACAATACTGCGAAGTATTCAACGGGAGGAGGATCTTACATTTATTTGTTTCGTTAAAGAACAGGTATATCAATCGATTTAACCGCAAGAGACGGAGACTGAAATTTCAAGTTCTGAGAGTTTTGAAGTTTGTGAAAGATTCGATTGTGGATCTCAGATTCGATTAAAATCAAAAAGTTTCTTGTGTGGGCGAATGGCGTGGCGCTAAGCTACTCCTGTCAAGTCAGACACGTGATAACGAAATGGACTTAAATCCTTGCGATTGTCTGCCCGTTTACTTTCCACATTGCCACAACAACAACTCAAAGGAATAACACAAATACAACAATTTTATCTGAAGGCGCAGTTATTTGTTATCTGGCGCATTCAAATTTTATTCCTGCTGCTAGCACCTTACTTATCAATTTTCATGTGCTGATGCACTACAAGAAGTCGGAAATCCACGCGATCAGCGTTTGAGTTGTTCATCCATCATCTTCTGATTCATTCTTTCAAATTTTCAGTGTATCACAAGCACATCATTCAAAATGCCGGTACGTCTGCTTTGCGCATTTGTTCACTCTCTAGATAATCATTATACTGACTTGATCAAGATCGGTGATCTTCTCGCCCAGATTTCGGGGGGCCCAAGTCCAGATTCAACGATGACGATGCCGACCGCCACTCTCCCGCCAAAGCGAAAAGCAAACGATGATTTGAGGAAGCCGGTTGACAAACTTCAAAGGCCAAATACTGCTACTATATCGAGGCCAATCACCCAAGCGCATCGTCCTACAGCTGTTGATACGAGCATGGGCAGGATGAGGATCGACACGAAACAACAAAGGCCAACTCCGAGCTCGGCTAATACCGCCAACACCACATTCAAAAACGGCCAGCCAACACCACCTCCATCGTCCACTGAATCAGCAAAACCTCCCAAGAAAGGTTCATATGCGGAGATTTTGGCACGGGGAAAAGCTGCACAGGCTTCTTTGGGTCAGGTTGGAAAGATTCAACACAAACGCATCGAGAAAGCACCATCCAAGCGAGAGTCGGATAAACTAAGGACCCAAAAGGGGAAGACCATTCAAAAGGGACTGGAACCAAATTCCAAATTTCAAAGACCTGGCCAGGTTCCCGCTCGGAATGGACAGAGTGGCACGAATGGTACGAAGTCTGTTAGTGCCAAGGCACCGCCACCAGCTGTTGAAAAGAAAGTCAAAAAAGCTGCAACAGCAACGACTGGATACACCGGGACTGCTCGCCCAAGACCAGGAGGTGGTGGTCCAACTGCTAACAAGCCAAGTGCACCTTCATATTCCGCTCGTAGTGGCAACGACCGGTATAAAAATGGTAGAAAGAACCTCGATCGCTACTATGCTACTGATGAAGATGAGGACGAAGACGACATGGAGGATGAAGTTGAGGAGGATGACTATGCATCTGATGTATCTTCTGATATGGAAGCAGCCACGTTTGAAGTCGATGAAGAAGAAGAAAAGGCTGCTGCTATTGCCAGGAAGGAGGATGCTGAAGCTCTTGCCGAAGAGAACAGACTCAAGAAGGAGAAAGCTGAAAAGCGAGCACGACTTGCAGCTATGGCCAAGTCCAGAAGATGATGAATCTGTTAGGGGTATTGGCTATGGTTCTTAGGGATTTCTACGGGTGGGAACTTTTCAGGAATGCTATGGATGGATGCATTGTTTGAGTTTAGCGATTTGGAGTTTTGGGATGGGGAGACGAGATATACAGGCATTGCAGGCGTAACATACTTGGAAGCTGCTTTGCTGCTTTTCCACTTCGGTGGTAGTCCTACTCTCTATGCTTTGCAGCGCATTATGGTTATTAGAGGATCCTATTATAATGAAGGGCACCAATAGCGTGTACATGATTGTTTACTCTAATTCATCAAAATTCATGATTACCTTTGGTCGATCGAGCTTGAAATATGTGATGGCATTCAAATATCAAGATGTCAAGTTGTCACTGCCAACTCAATCCATCTTTCCACTTAGCCATACATACACGCAAAAGTGGGCCATCAAATACAATATCAATCATCAACACCCATACTTCAATATCTTACTACTATCTCTTCTACATGTTATCCTCATTGTTTTGTACCTAAATATGTACTCGTCCCAACGTTGACGTTCTACGCAGAGCTCCCGATTTATACCCTCCTATTTCCAAGGATGTCAAGAGCCAACAATAAGCACAAAGAAAGTACACAGTTCTCAATGACAAGATACACATATTCATTGTGATATAAAAGACTCGAGTCATAAAAACAAACTAATTTGGTATCACAATCCCTCTCCATCTCTCTCAAAACTTTATAACTTAAAATCCACCATGTCCCCCTCTCTCGCCTCCAAATCCTCCTCCGCCATGATGTTCACCACCTTGATGTCCGCCTTGGTGCTCACCACCAAATCCGCCTCCACCTTGGTGTCCACCTGGTCCACCGAATCCACCTCCTTGATGTCCGCCTCCGTGGTGTTCACCACTTGGTCCTCCGTATCCTCCTTGTGGACCACCTGGTCCGCCAAAACCGCCTTGCTGGCCGCCGTATCCGCCTTGGGGTCCTCCGTTACCGCCCATGTGGTGTTGCTGAGGAGGGGGAGCTTGGTTCTATTTGTATGTTAGCATTTGCACATAAAGAGTACTCTTGGGGAATAGAGGGGTAACGAACATGCTCGTGCTCGTGCTTTCCCTCGACCTTGTGGATGACTTTGCTGATGAGACCCATTGTGATTTATGTATGTATATATATAATTGAGAGATGTGTATAAAATTTCTTATTGTATAGGCAGGTAACTGAAGATGAGGAATTGAGTGTATATTTGAATAAGTCAAAAGAACTAGTAAGAGAGGGGGTATATACTACTATATATACTATCCATTCCTCCGCTCATCCAACCCACTTTAATATCCAGACCTCAACCTACATACCAAAATTCATCATCCATACTTGGATGAACTTCTTGAATTCCTGCTCTGACTGCTTGTTACGCATGCATACATATCGCTTCATTTCCATTTACCTTGATTGCACTTATCCACCCGCTACCAAAAAGCTTAAAAGGAAGATTAGATGCGCAGCCCAAGACCCCTCAATTCCCTCCCCTTCCCAGATCCTGCAATCCGGCAACCGGTGCCGCAGAAGCCCATCCCCTCATCCCAGTATGCTCTCTCGTCCACCACAAAAACACCGCTTCCCTGACTAATAAATACGTATTGTACAGCCACAGAGAGTTAAGCCTCATGACACGACAGTGTTGTGGTTAGAGTCGTGGTGTATTGGTGTATAAGTGTCTTGGCGGTGGGGATAACGCGCGGCCGAACATTCTGTCGAGCTCTGGAAGACTCCGCGCGCAACAACGAGTAGGAACCGAGGAAAAGGGATAGGGGAACGTCATTGTCACGTTTATGGATTATGGAAAAAGTTACGTCATGCATTGAGTGTTGCTTTTTGCGTCAGACGATCAGATTGACGAAAAGTTACGCTTTGACTTTACGAAGTATAGATATATGTAGATAGGTATGTGAAGAAGACGAAGTGATGAATTAAATTCGAAATCCAAAATATAAATATGTTGCGCTTGAGTATCGGTGAAGCGAAGAAGTGGAACAGATGAGCGAGGTTTCCAGCTGAGGCAATGCACGGGAACATCCATGAGTTGGAGCTTCTTCTGGCGAGACTCAAAGATTCATTTAAGAGGGGGACAAAAGAGTTATGCGAGTGTATGTATTAATAGAAGCATCCATTGCGCTTGATATACGCAGATATGAATTTAGTATTACATATTAAATCCTCAACTCGTGTCCGAACGGCAATTCATTCCTACTATAAATTTACCATAAAATGTCGACTGTGTTTCTGGCCGTACAACTGTGTCATAATTGCATTCAGTACCCCAAAAGGGCTTGTGTTTCAAAGATGCTTTTCCCCGTTAATAGCTGTTTCCCAATACGCCAACGGCCCCAAAACTCCACGATACTCTCGATTTTTATAACTTGCGAAAATTTGGCTTTTAGTCTGGTGGTGGTGCAGCATTCATAATTTTAGCCAACATGTCGATGTGTGAGATGAGATTGCCGTTGAATCCTTCTTCCCGTTTTGGCGTCCCTTCTGTATGCCAACAAGAACCCCATGTATCCTCATCTAACCTCCCCTCGAAATATGCAATTCGCATTGGCCAGTCCATCTTTGGCCACCACTCTTCCGGCAATAAACTAAAGATTCCTGTCACTTCTCTTTTTGCAACACCTTGGAGCCACCAGATATCATCAACAATGCGTGTCATAGCAAAAAAACATGACACAATAACCAAAGCACGAGGATCCTGTCTCTTTAGTAGATCAATGTAACGACGTGTTACGGTAGCCGCAAAACTGAGAATTCGAGCTCGCTCTGGTTTTTGATGAGACCAGTTGAGCATAGCAACAGCATGTTCGTATGCCTGCTTTGTATCTGCATCTATGGAAGCATCGTCCGAGTTCGATACATGGTCAATACCTTCGAGTAAAAAAGCAAAGAACCCTCGGCGCTCAGGATCAAAATCTAGTATTAATGGAGGCTGCCCATTGATGATCGGAAAGATTTTAGCCGAATTTCGTAACCAATGCCAGGAAGTAATAACGATTGTCTTAACTCCCTGGAAAGAATGGAACCAAGCGAGTGGTAGGACGTAACCACTGTCAGAATCCCCATCGATTCCATTCTCGATACAACGGGATGCCGATGCTTGGAAAGCGATGAGAGCAGCTGTACAGAAAAGTGCTTCTGCATTGCTTTGAGATGGGCCCAGGCTCAAAAGAGAAGAATATTGAGCAAGCGCTGATGCCATATAACTATGTGATGCACGTGCAAGACTTCGATCTTCGGGCTGTAATATACGTAAATGTAGAGCAGAAACGGCAAGGATGGCATCCATTAGATATGGGGAGTCATAAGCGAGTGATGGTACGTTCACAGACCAGGCAACGTCCTGACTTTCATCATTAGAAAGAGTTTTCGAAGTCGTTGCAGTATAATGATGCATTAGCCTGAGCTCAAGTGATCGATCATGTATTGAGTTACCGTGAGCTCTGACTGTCATTGAAGGAGACCGGTAGAAGGGCATTATCGAAGAAGTGGTAGACGCCGGTGATGAGGCTTGGTTGACCGAGCCTTCGGAACTTTGATGGACAAGCGTTGGAAGTTGGAAAGCTGGTGAATCAGGTGATGAGGGCATATCTCCGAAATCACAGGAAACGCCTGATGGCCATTGTCAACATGTACTCTACTCTTCAGTGAAGATATACGGACCATGCTTTTTACAATTTCCACACAAAGGATGTTTTTCGTCACACTAATTCAAAATTAGCACGCGCTCATGACCATCTCTGGATCCCAATAAGTATGGTTGATTACTTTGATTTTCCTGTGCTTGCATCTTTGACAGCCAGCTTTAGATTTCTTATGCGATCTTCTTGGTGGCATCTTGTGTTTTTGCTTGCTGAAAGACTAATAAGGAAGTTGTAAGCTATCAGGGGTGGCGACCAGATTGACTATTTCGACAAATGTTCATATTGAAAACGGATGGTCTTAGTTCATTTCATTCAGTGGAAACATGTGCGAATCTTTGTTTGGTGGGTGTTGGAGATATATTGGTCAAAAGTAAGTGATTGATAGATATGGAAATTTCATCCCCTTGATGTTCCGATTTGCAACGATTGTTTACCATCGAGCGCACCAGCGTTGTTTAAGTGCTTAAGTCTCGGGCTTCGGAACATCGAGAATTGAGGGTACCCCTGCTGCATCTGGCTTGTTCGATCATCTATCTTCGATCTAATTGGCTCTTGATGGAGGCAAGTTAGTCAGCATCTCAGCCTTCTCCTGGATAAAAAAGTTCCGACAATTTCTATTCCTGAGATGAAAGTAAATATAGAATATAGGTAGGTGTGGAATTATGTACCATCTGGTGTGTTTTTATTGAATTCGCTTATGACATTGTTACCATCCATCACCATTTGACATCATTTGACATCGTTTGACATCATTTGACGATAGTCGAGCAATGATAAAATTGCACCTCGATGGTTACTAAAACTACCTTGGTGGTATTTCCCATTCTATTCTCTCCAGCGACTCTGTATAATCATCTATCTCATCACGACTTTTAATCCGTCACTTGTTAATTCCTATCGACAACGCATCTTTATATCTTCAAACTCAACATCGGTACAATACAACATTCAGATCTTATGTCTGCCTACTCGAGCATTCTCGTTCGACTACGTAATAACCTCAACGACCTCCCTAATTGGGGTTCCAATAACCTAAAAGGTGTGTACATCGTACATTGGTAACAACACAACGAACGAAAAAGATTGATAATAGCTAGCGGCTCTATACGAAGTACAACATCGATTTGTCATGATGTCTTCATATTATATAACGTTATATCCTTTTCATTCCTGAACCTTGAACCTGCATATAAGCAGCCAAAGACCAACATTCCTTCTTCTCATCTAGATGAATTGCGTGCTTTAGCCTCTGATTCAATACCTACCAAGGTAATAAGTATCTATATTTACCGCCTTTGTTCCTTACAAATTAAGGTTTAGCTCTCGTCACGACATTCATCCTTCTTACATTATTACCAATTTGACCCATTTGACCCATTTACCAAGACTCACTTACATATTTTCTTCTTCGACGCTTCTACCGAGTACTTCCCAGTACACTAAAAGGAAAAACTATTTAATTAGAACTTCCCCGCAATTTTTATTTGCTATATTTTCCCTTCAATCTACTATCAAACTTCTTTCTGTCTTTTGTTGTATAAAATTATTTGGAAAAAAGGAAAAGGAAAAAGGTAAAAGAAGCTTATCACCCCGCACTACCCCTCCAAAATGACTGTCCCAAACTTCGATCACCCCATTGAAACTCCTCCACGAGCCCCTTCTCCAATTCATCGATTTGGCACTCTAGCAGTCCATGCTGGTTCCCCTCATGATCCTGTCACCGGTGCCGTCATCGAAGCCATCTCCCTCTCCACAACATTTGCACAAACCGCCGTCGGAAAACCTGTTGGCGCATACGAATACAGCAGAAGCTCCAACCCCAATCGTGACAACTTCGAAAAGTCTGTCGCAGCTCTCGAACACGCAAAATATGCTCTAGCTTTCTCTTCTGGCTCTGCTACTACTGCCACCATTTTGCAGTCTTTAGCTGCCGGCTCGCATGTAATTTCGGTATCGGACGTTTATGGTGGAACCCACAGATATTTCACACAGGTTGCTAAAGCTCATGGCGTGAAGGTTACATTTACACCAGAGATTGAGGTCGATGTTGTGGATCATATCACACCCGAGACAAAACTCATCTGGATTGAAACTCCTAGCAACCCGACTCTGCGACTTGTGGACATCAGAGCCGTAGCAACAGCAGCACACGAACATGGCATAATGGTTGTGGTTGATAACACCTTCATGAGTCCATATGTCCAACAACCACTGGACCACGGAGCTGATATTGTTGTTCACTCTGTTACTAAATACATCAATGGTCACTCCGATGTAGTGATGGGAGTAGCCGCTTTCAACTCCGACGCTATGAAGGAAAGATTGGGATTCTTGCAAAATGCCATTGGTTGCATCCCTTCGGCATTCGACAGTTGGCTTGCTCACCGTGGCTTGAAGACATTGCATCTCCGAGCCAGAGAAGCTACGGTTAACGCAACAATAGTAGCAAAGGCATTAGAGGCTTCACCACACGTTATTGCCGTCAACTATCCTGGCTTGGACTCCCACCCACACCGAAAAATCGCTCTTAAGCAACACAGAGATGGTATGGGAGGTGGTATGCTTTCGTTCCGTATCAAAGGAGGTTCTGCTGCAGCAGAAAAGTTTTGTCAAATGACTAGCATCTTCACATTGGCAGAGAGTCTGGGAGGAGTCGAGAGTTTGGTTGAAGTTCCTAGCAGTATGACACATGCCGGTATCCCCAAAGCTCACCGAGAGGCCATTGGTGTTTACGACGACTTAGTCCGTATCAGTTGCGGAGTTGAAGATGCAGAGGATCTGAAAGCGGATGTTTTGCAAGCCTTGGAGAAAGCTGTTGTCTGGCCTAAAATCTCTAACGGTCTACAAAACCATGCTTCTTAAGTCCTGGACTGGGGTTTGGATATTATTCTTGTTAGAAGAGCCTCATGCAAATGGATTTGCGAATGCGTGGGCGCTGGCGTTGGGGCATACATAGTTCGAATACCTCTTATCTCTCGAAATGCTACATCTAGATAAACAGATTTACATAGATTTCTTTGCATGATTTAGTCTTGCGGGTTTCCTCTTCAAGGATTGGAAATTAGACAAAAATTAAATTTTTAACACAATATTGGTTACCACCATCAGATAGATACTCCGTGAACAAATGCCAATCCTTTAGTAAACAAGACATCTCACGACTTAAATATCCAGAACAAACTTTACCCCTTTACTGACATTATCCAAAAACTCATCTCCACCCTTGATACCGGGGAAAAGCCAAAAATAATGCGGCACCCCTTCATAATAATCACTCTTTGTCTTGATACCCTTATCCTTCAACATCATTTCCAACACCTTACCATCATCCCGCAAAGGATCTTTTCCACACGTCGCAATATAAGTCGGAGGAAATTCCTCCAAATGTTTCGAGAGCGTCACAACTAAAACCCAAATAGATTAGTGCATCTCCTCAAAAATGTCCATTAAAAATATCCAAAGAACCAAAAATACAAATACAAATAATACATACAAACTCTCGGATCCTGCGGATCCGCCCCCACAGCCCCCAAAAACGTATTCATCGTATCCGCATCAATAACCGGTACGCCGTGCGCATTCTCATCGTAGGAATTATAGTGATTTTTGTAAGACGCGGGGATAGAAGATGGGTGTGCGGCGACGGGGACCATGGCCACGATACCTTTGATTTGGGAGCTTTTACCCGCGGCGATGAGATCGTGGGCGACGGTTAGAGCGAGACCGCCGCCGGCGGAGCCGCCGATGGTGAAGAGCTGGGATTGGGAGGCGTGGAGCTCCGAGGCGTGGGTGTAGGCCTGGCGTTGGGTGTGAGTTGTTGTGGAATGAGAAGAAGAGCGGGGAATTATGAAGGGCGGGAGAGAAGAGAGAGGAGAGATAGAGATAGAGAAATTATATACATACCCATTCAAAAGCCTTAACGCTATCATCCAACATAACCGGAACCTTATGTTTCGGACCCAATCTATACTCGACACTTACAATCACACAAGGAATACTTTTTGCAATATATCGACACCATACATCCTCCGAATCCAGGTTTCCAACACAATATCCACCTCCGTGAAAATACACTCCTAGAGGAAGTTCCCCATTCTGAGAAGCATTTGAAGGCGTGTATATACGAACTGGAACCCCGTCTGCGGATGTATCACGAGTTTGAACTGAGGTATCGGGTGGGGGTCTTTGAGCATTCAGCGCTGCGACTAGGCCGTTGAATTGCTCTTCGATGTTGGCTGAATCACCTACGAGAAGGGGACGGGTGCCGAGAGCTTTTTCAAGCTGCGAGGATCGAAGTTAAATATGTAGTTTGAGGGGGAAGGGGGGTGTCGCAAGGAGTTTGTCATGACAAATAGGAAGGGATAGTTACCTCGAGCCATTCGGGCTTGTAATCTGCACTGGATGGATCTCCCATTGTATAGCTTATCTTTGTAGTTTGAAAGTTTGAAGTGGGGATGTGAATTAGAATTTGAAGGTTTGGGGAAGGTATTGGATATTACTCGGATGCCTGAAGTTTTCCAACAAAACACACATGAGGAATACAGCACACTATATACCTCTAGGAAGTTTTTACAAATTACAAATAATTGAAATTTAAGAGAGTCACAAGACTATAGAAGCATTAGTTACCCCGCTATGCAACTTTCCTGCGTGCCACATGCTGCTGGTGCCAATCTGAGAACAAGCTGAAATCCACTGCGACCATTCAATTACTCGGACCAGCGCGGGACAAAATAGCCGAGCTAAAGAACTCGTTGCACGGACACATTGATAGACATCACTTCACTTGGCTAACTATATACATACTTAGATCAAGCTGCCCAGTGCGGGGTAATTTAGCGGCAACTTTAGGACTTCGACTCTGTGCTATCCGAGTTTAGGGATACTACAGCATACCTAAATCTTACTTTGATTAGTTGCTCGAGGAAATTATAACCAGTTCGTCCCAGGGATCTAAACCTGTCTTCACTTCCTGCGCCAAATAGAACGCCCTAACGTGTAACCTTGTTCGAGTTCCACCCAAAAACTCCCAGTTATTTGAGTTATATAAGCCTTCAAATGCGAATGAATAGTCTGGTCTAGGAAAATCTCGAATATAGCACCATAAGACATATCAAAGTGATAATTTTATTTATTTATCTATATCGGAATCATACGATTCGTTTTTCACAGCCACTGGGCTTTTCTTATGTTATGTTGAGTTGATTTTCCCGGCCAAGTAAACACTTGAGGCAATAGAAAAATGGAAGTTGTTTATTTCCAAATGGTAGCAATCATAAGAGGTTAAGCACCAGTGTTCAAGAGGTATACGGACCAATAAAGGACTCATTTAGAAAGCCTGTTACTAAGTATCGGTTGTATTTCTCTGAAAGCTTTATCATTTGATATCCCCAAGCTGCTTGGCACCTCTGCAAATTCAAGCATCTTCACTGAATTTTGAGAAATGATTTTTTGTTTTTCAAACTCACATTCTAGCCTAATTAATTAAATTTGATACCCACTGACTCTATTACCTTCCCAAAAAGCCACAGAAACTATAATACATTCAATTTGGTGACTCAGCAAACTTGCCATCGATTCCGTGCCCGTCAGCATGTAAAACTTGCACAAGAGTATCAAGTATTGTGTTTCGTGTGGGATTTGATGAAAATTGTCATAATATGAAAAATGTTTGCTTTTCTGGAGTGAAATGTAACTAATACAATGAAAAGCCTGCGCGAATAAAGAAATCTCGAGAGGCCAACGAAGTCGTGATCTCAAAGGACTGTAGAAGTGTACAGGTGAAAAGAATAAAAGGAAAATCCCCCTCAACTCTCCGCCGGTTCCCCCCCATTCAACTAAATTGAAATACAAAGCAAGAATTACAAGATATAGACTACCGAGCATAAAGGTTTCGGGTATCAGACTTTTGATGAGTACTCGCGCTTTGCCGATAGTGGTGGATGAAAGTGAAAACATCAAACTCATCAAAACAATGACTTTTCCCTGATCTCTTCAATCTGCTCCGTCACATTGACTACCAATACATATCGAGTAGGTGCTGTGTGTGCATGATATGTGACAGATTGCAACCGATTGAACCCAGAAAAAAATGCCTCCATAGAAGATCAAACCTCTCCATACTCGGGTGCGTCGGCGTAATCATTTTCCTCAGTTTTGGTTTCGGTTTCTTCTGCTGGTGGTGCACCAACAGAGGAGTTCTCTGGCATCAAACCCTTCTCCTTGAGGTACTTGATAGACTTCAAGATTGTCAAATCATCCTTGGCCGTGTCGTTAAGAATGAGACGTTGAGCAATAGTCATCTTACCACCATTCAGCTCCTTCTCTCGCAGAGCTTGATTGCGGACGTCTAAGTCGTGAACGAAGCGGCACTTGCCCTTCTTGCCGCAGGTGCCACCAGTAGAATAGTACTTGCAGTGACGTTGAAGCTGAGCTTTTGTTGGCGGTGCTCGTGCGTGCACGATACCGGTAAAACCATTGTTGCGCGATGTCATCGTTTCCGGCTTCCCCGAGTCAGAATTAGATGAAGAATCATCGTCATCACTCACTTGACCACGATCTTCATCGCCTTCGTCGCCATTTTCACGCTTGCGCTTTCCACCGGACATCTCTTGTTTAATCTTACGTTCAGCTTTCTCAAGTTCTAGTCTGAGCTTCTCGGCCTTGCGTTGCTGTTTTTCGAGTTTGGTCTCTCCGTCATCCTTTTTAGTTGGCTTTGCTTCAGGCTCTTTTTTGAACTTGTGATTCTTGTTTTGTTCACGTTTCAAGCGAAGCTCCTCAGCAGCAGCTTCTCTACGAGCTTTCGTAGGGAAGCGGCTTTTACGCTCAGCGAGCCATGCCGTGAGATCTGCAGGTAACCTAAAATTCATTAGCAAAAAGAACAAGAAGAACTAATCTTCTAGGCCTGCAAAAACATACTGTGGAGTATCTGGACCAAGCAAAGTAACCAAACGAGCTTCTTCATCAACATCATCAATCTCATCATCGCTATCCTCATGATCCACACCGTTTGGTGTCAAACCAAGAGTATTTGTTCTGCGCTTCTTCTTATTCTTCTTCGCATTGTCTCCTGCACCTGCAGGCTTGAAATGCATTGGAGGAGATTGTGAATTGCCATTGAAAGAACGGTTGTTGTCGCGACCGCGAAATTGAAAATTATCACCGCGACCTCTACCTCTAAAGTTCCCATTTCCTCTGCCCCGATTAGAGCTCGAGTTGAATGAATGAGAATCATGCGATGGACGCTGTCCTCCATGACCTCCATTAGAGAAGTTTTGTGGGGGATATGCTTGATAAGCAGGCTGAGAAAACGGAGCAGGGGGAGTCTGATGATTGGAATATTGGGGGGTAGGAAAACCATTGCCCGCTTGAGCCATATGATCTCCACGTTCGTTCTCAAATCCCATGCGGATCGGAGGACCCATGAGAGGTGCTTCATGACCGCCACGGCCATTGTTGAAACCGCCACGACCACGACCTCTATTATTATTATTATTGAACTGATGTTGTCCTTGATGTGGACCTTGCCATTGTTGAGGTGGGCCACTAGGGTGTGGTTGCTGAGAAGGTGGGCCATAGGGTTGTTGAAATGGTGCAGGTTGCTGTGGGCCATATTGTGGTGGTGGCTGTTGATTGAAGCCCTGTGGGGCATAATTTGGATGGTAGTTCTGCGCAGGAAGAGGAACTTGAGGTGGTGGCTGGTGTGCTTGTTGAGGTGGGCCGTGATTGTGCTGAGGTGGACCATGCTGACCCTGTTGTTGCCATTGCTGAGGATAATTATTGGGGGGACCGTTGTGGCCAGGACCTTGGGAGCCACTTGGAGGTCCTATGTAAGGTGCTGGATTATGCGGATTGTATTGGTCACTTAAAGGACCCTGTATCTGTGGAGGACCGTTGTAACCATTTTGATGCGAGTGAGAAGGGCCATTGTGACCGCCTCTCGCTCCAGCTCTTGGGGGGCCGTTATTGCGCGTCTGCTGATATGGAGGAGGTTGCTGATATCCATACTGAGGATTTTGTTGAGGATATCCAACAGAGGGTGGCCCCGAAGGAGGAGGAGGAGGGGGAGGGAAATTGTATTGCTGCGTACCAGCCATAATGACTTCGGACTTCGAGTTATTGCGTTGATAAGGTGGAGGCTGATCGGGAAGTTGACTTAAATATTGTGAAATCTTCAGAACATGTATATTCTGCGCAGCAGGGGGTTGGTTGATTATAGGTTGACTGTACTGAACAGCTGTTGGCCCTGAGTTTGAAAGTTGTCGCAAACCGTTTTGTGCCGGTGGTTGGATCTTCGTTGCACCGTATCGACCAAAAGGATTGCCGAGTATTGTAATGGGGGCTACTACGTATTAATTGATGAAAACCGATGGCTCAATGAAAGAATTATTGAAAAGGGATGATGAAGCAAGATGGAAAGGAAAGCCGCCTCGCGCAATTATGATTTGGTCGGGAGGACATCTCTCTTATTATTTAGTGTGGAAATTGTCGCACAACATGAACCAATAGAAATTCTCCCTAACTAGGGGAACTTGGCTGGATTATGTAAGGCTCTTTTCCATCGATCTTTCGATCATGAACTTCAGAGTGAAAAGATCTTGGGTGAATTTTGGGAAAAACTTGAAGAAACAATAACATACCCATTTTGAGTATTTCCTCCGTTGTTGATGATACCTAGGTAACTTTAGAAAGAAGTTCTCAAGAATAAAGTTGATCTGGTAGAAGAAGAAGGAAAAATTGAGGTAGTCGGAGAAGACTCTTTATTTAGATCCGAGTTGAATTTTGTTCAATTTATTATACCTGACTGTCTACTTCATGGGTTCGCAAAAGTGAATATTCAGAGGAACCAAGCAACCTTGATCTAGGTAGTCACGTTACATTATTTGATTTGATTTGATTTTATTCACTTTCAGTTGGTGGCTCGTTGTTGAAGCAGCTTCAGCCGTACAAAAGGAAAGAATTATCATAGGAGAAGGAGCAAGACACAAGAAGCAAAAGCATTTTTTGACTTAGCCAATAGCCAGCACGGTATATCATCATGTTCATTCTCGTGAGTCTTTCTTCTTAAATCAAGGGGGAGAAATCATATTCTAACTTTTTTCAAAGACCAAAATTGCCGATTTAGTTCAAATCGCGCCTCAAGATTTGGGGAAAAATGCTAGTCAAGCAATTGAGGATAACATCAACCTTAAATATGCCAACAAGGTGATTCAGAAGATTGGTCTTTGTATCTGCTTTTATGATCTTCTCTCGGCCTCAGAAGGTTTGATTGGTCATGGTGATGGTCTTGTAAATGTCAATGGTACATTGTTCCTGGGAGTCATCACAGCATTTTATGTTTTGCTAACCACTCAGCAGTTGAATTTCGCATCGTCGTGTTCAGACCTTTCAAATTTGAAATCATGACAGGAAGAATTAGCAGTTCTATTGAGAGTGGTATTAGAGGTTAGTATATACGTGTGTAGGCTGATCAAGCTTCGCTAACAATATCAAGTTCGTACTCACTTTTTTGATGAAATCTTCGTTCCCGCAAAAATGCTACCAGACGGTTCACACTTGTAAGTCGGCCTCGTTCGTCCCTTCTCCATTTTGGTTACTAATAATCACCCAGTAACCACAATGAGCAAGTTTTTGTCTGGGAGACCGAAGAAGGTACACAACTTTACTTCGATAACCAGGAAACAGTGCGATTTCGGGTCGACTCCGAGCAATGGAATGATCAAGCACCATTGGGCCCTGAAAAGCAAGACGACAGTGAGGAATCACGAGTAATTGAAGCGCCTTACAAGATAGTAGCTTCGATGGAAGAAGTTGGATTGGGGCCTTGCTTATGGTGGGACTAAGGAGAAACGGACGTTCAAGAAGTTCCAAGGGGGCCAAAACAATTGTGTGGAGCAACATCATATGCATTTCTGGAGTTTAGGAAAGAGTCTAGGATCTGGAGTTCATTGAAATTCGATAGGCTCTTCAGGGCTGTTCTCAGGTATATTAGAATTTAGAAGAAGCAACTCCGACAACTAAGATCGGCGCTAGTCCAAGGGCTATTTTAAATCCACTGTAGTGACACTGCATTCTATATAATAGTTTGTGTACTAATACTGTTCAAAATTCTGCAATATTTTATGGCTGCCAAAATTTAGAGTCAGATTCCGCCGTGGGCATAAATATACTTTCGTGATTGCACAAAGCTGTGTCACCATCTTGGTAACCATAAGACAAACACGCATACGAACTTTATACAATGAAAAACTTTCTTTGGAGCAATATCTACGGGTATTTTTGTAATTGGGGTTTCAACGCTTCTTCTCTTCGTTTTCCTTGTTGAACTTCTCATAATGTGCTACCAATTTCTCCATATCTCTAGCTCTGTGACCTGCTGGAACGTTCCATGGGGATCCTGTGTTAAATTGTCTGTAGAAAATCAGCTTCTGGATTAGGCACTGGAGATATTGAGACCAACTCAGGGAATCTAAGATTGACATGTGCACTGCCCACATCACTCTGGAAAAGGTTGCGGTCGAAAGCAGCTTGTTCGAGCATAGAAACATGTAGCGCATTTCTTGCGGCCCATTTCTCTTTATAGTGTGAATAGCTATCGATCAGCTTCGCGAGACCAGAAGGAGATCCGTCGGCGGATGGTTGGGCGTATTGGTAAACTCCAATCGAGATAGGGATAGCTGCGAGGACAAGGAAGAAGCCGGTCTATATCGTGATTAGTCGTATGACTTATGTAGGAGACAATCGAAAGCTCACTCCGAAAGACTCGTTTGTTGGGCCCGCATGATGATGCCCATGTTCTGTACTCGATCCAGCGAAGTGATGGACCTCATCACCGGTCTTTCCATGTTGTGCAGACGACCATCGTCGCGGAACTCGAGTAGATACTCTTCCAACTCGATCGACAGATTGAACCGCCTTTCTCCTGAGCGCGAACATTTTGTTGTGTATTAATTGACGTTCAATATGTCATTCCTAGAGGTCGTTATGTTTGGAAGTCCCTCCAATTGATGACCTTTGATGACTAATGGAGCCTCAGGCACCCAGTCGAAAGACCCCACAAATTGATTAACCCTCCGGAAGGCAAAAGAAAGCGAAACGATTGAATAATAAATCTGTACTTATTTGAAGGCCACTTGTCCTTACGATGACTACAAATAACCCAGTAGACCACCACCTTATTCTTATTGATGCTTTAAATCTGGAGAGTGAATCAGAAGACTCAAATTCAGCAGAATCTCTTGCTTCATTAGAAAGTGATACCGAAGAACGACCACCCGAGAAGATACTCACTGAAATAGTGGGGAAGAACAACCACATCTGGTATCTCGTCAAATGGAAAGATTGTCCTCTTTTACGTTCCAGCTGGGAAGGAGAAGCGTGTTTTGAAAATTATCCTTGGGTTTTCGATCAGTGGCTAGTTAATAAACAGTGCCAAAAAGAAGGAAAAATTCGGCCTTTTGACTTGCAAGCTTTCGATCAAGCCTGCAAGGACCTCGACCTAGCAGAGAGGCAACGAAGAATTCTGAGACGGTTCAGAAGAAAAGCTAAACGACTTCTATCGATTGTAGCTGATTGAATAATTCACTTGAAAAGAGTTACTATTGTACTCGATACATTCCATAAACAATTATAATTTAAAATGGTTAGTGTAGGAACACGCAGCATACTGAGCCTAGCATGGCTCAGTCTTCCAATATTTGCGAGGGCATTCTCGATGGATCCAGAGGCCTCACCATCCGCAGATACCGAGCTCATATGTCCTACAGACAATCAAGCTGAATGTTACCCTCGAATCTTTCAACCAACGAGAGACTTCCAACTCATCAAGCCTGGACAAGATATTCCACCAGGCCTTCACGTTCGGCTAAATATATCTTCTGGCTTGAAAGAAGCTCGCCTGAATATTCCAATGGAAGGTGATGATGTTACGCTGGAGCTTGACATACCTACAGAACAAGCCATGGTCGTCATTGAAGATGCCGAAGTTGAAACCTCGGAAGACCTGCAGCCACCCTCAGACGCACCAGCGTACAGTGGCCATGGGAAGATACAGCCCCCACCACCCTCATCATCTGACTTTGAATCATTCCGAACTTCTCTTGCCTCATTGAAAGAGCAAGATGCTTCCCTCGATTTGGCTCTGGTTTCACTTTCGGAACTGTCACACGACATTTATTACGGATCTGAACTTATGGCCGACGAGGAGGCAGTTTCTGCCCTAATATGTCTCATGGCCATGGAATCCTCGGGGCCTGGAGATGAAAATGACCATTCAGCCTCCGCCGCTCTCTCCGGTTCTCTACAAAACAATCCTACTGCCATCAGCTCCCTTTCCCTGTTTCACGATATCGTCATGAAACCTACTTGTCCTGTCCTTCGTGAAAATGGATTAAGTCTTATTCCTGCACTCCAGAAAAAGCTGTCAGCCTCCACAACATCACCTTTATCTGTCAAATCTCAAATTTCAGCCCTTAGTGGCCTCTTGAAATCGCCAGAAATCCAAAAGTCTTTCCTTGAGCAAGATGGTACTTCGTACCTACAGTCCGTCTTCTTGAAGTCTGGATCTCAATATGACGTCGTTCGAAAACGTATCGTACAGCTTTTGATGGACAATTTCCTAGATGATAGCATGGGGGCGCGGATAGGAGTTTGGCCGAAGGTAGATGTAATCCAGAAGGGGGAGAAGGATTGCAATGGCGACGTTATCAATGATGAATGTTGGGCTTGGTATGGGAAAGAGTTTTATGGAACGGAAGGTGGAAGAAAGGAATGGATGGACGAATTTTTGGAAAAGATAAGTCAGGGTAGTCAGAGCGGAGGGAGAGATAGGGAATTATAAATACAGATGTATTACACGCCTGTTTATGTATGACTTTATATACAAAATTGAATTTAATGACCAATCCACTTCCAGAGGAACCATAGCTGGCAATTTCCTTGTGACAAATAGTCATTTGTGCTGCATTGCGATTCAAGCTTTTTCCCCTGATGTGAAAGATATGCGAGGAAACCAGCTTTCCGGTCATCAGAAGTATAAGGAGGGATATGAAAAATATCACTGTATTCTCACTTCGGAAATGAGACTCCGCATACCTGCCCTAGACTACGCCATATCTTGCGGATAACTGACTCCGAGATTCCATAGAACTTTCGAACCAATCCTACAAATCAACGTACTGACTCAAGCCTATCAGCATTGAGCGCAACCAGCAAAATACATTATTATGAGATAAAGAAGTCTTGGGGACTTGGCAACATTGTGGTACTTGAATCGGGAAGAAACTTAAACATGGTATGCAAATTTAAAAGAAGTATCTGAAATTCTGTCATCACTGTGTTGTAGTGCAGAGCTCCCGGTGAGGCAGTTGACATTTACACTCAAGTTGTACGTTCTGGACCGTGCCCATTCAGTACTTATGCCTGAGGCATAACATACCGACATCATCACTTTTGGGTGGTGGTCAACTCCATTTTCGAGACTCAGTACTCTACAAGCTCTCTACAATATCGAACCTTACTTACCAGCTTCCAGTCTGCCAAAATGTTGTTCTTCAGGTGAGTGCGATCCCACAAACAGCTTTGAAGTTGCAGCAACTAATATTTCTCCACTACAAATAGCTTCTTTAAAACCTTGGTAGATCACGAAGTTACAGTCGAGCTCAAGAACGATATCCAGATCAAAGGCATATTAAAATCGGTAGACCAATACCTAAACATCAAGCTGGATGACATACAAGTGGTAGAGGAGCTGAAATACCCACATCTGGTCAGTAGTTCAACATGGGCGACAGCAACGCAATGAAATGCGATGGGCTATGTGCTTCGAGTTTTGTGATGCTGATGATGCGCGCATAGTCATCGGTCAAGAATGTTTTCATAAGAGGAAGTGTCGTCAGATATGTACATCTTCCTGGCGGCGTAATTGACACAGCACTTCTGGAAGATGGTAGGTCCCCTATACTGACCGAATACTATGTATGGAGGCTAATAATCAATTATAGCTACTAGGAGAGAGGCCGCGCAACAGGCGACTAAAGGAAAATGAACGCATACACTCAGAGCGGAAGACAATAGTTGATGTGAATGCTTTTTCTTCGTGGGAAGGATATACGCTATAGATGATATTGAGAGGGCGGATGGGAAGAGGGGCATGATCAACAGGATAGGCACTGCGACCGGCCAACTCAGACCATTCTATGCGTTAATGAAGATTTATGGGAAAACAAACACGGAAAAGTAACTTCGGCAATACGTTGCTTCGAATTGCTTGGGTTGTAAGGAAAAAACATCAAAATTTCATAATTCACCCCAAATTTGCTGAAAGTCTCCCAAGAAAGACAACACAGACACCTCAAGATGTATTATATGAAGTTGTTTGTGCTTTCATAAAATCCAAAAATCCATGGGAATTTATTATTTGTTCTGCCCCTCCAGATAAGTGAATATTTTTGTCGCCTCATGTCAGGTGATAGCGTGGACCGCGCACTACTTTTCGTGATTTCTTATCAGACCACTCCAGATGAATCGCCTCTAGACAATCTATCTTTCTTCGGAAATACTTTTACGGGTTCAAGTAATTTGCCAATAACTTCTGGATTATAACAATTAATTAAAATCGATTCGAGACTTCCTCATTCTTCAATGGCCTAGATAAAGCAGCGTTAGCTTTGCCCTTCACCCTGCATCTTAAAATACAAACAAACAACCACCGATGGCAAACATTGACACTTCACAATTCTAATACCGCACAATTGTAAAATACTATGTTTCGGAACCCTCGAGAGAACTCAGCTAAACCTACAGACTCTCATCTGAAACCATCCACCGGTAGATCACCTACGCCACCCGGCACTCCCTCAATTCCTCGACTGGTAGTTACGATGGCCCCTCGAAGTACAAACAAACCGACTACCCCGCGACCTGCCAAAAATTCCATTGTCTCTGCTTTCAGCAAGCAATCATCGAAGAAGAGTGCGACAGCAAAAACGCCAGTAAAAGCCAATGGCACCATCCTGAATTTCTTCAAGAAAGTGGACAACCCACTCAAAGACGATGACTCTCTTTTCGTAGCCCAACGATCTGGCGTGGCATCACATTTTCCTCCTCGCGGACCCAGTCCAGGCCTGGACGAAGGCGATTTGTACGGAGCTAGCGAAGAATTGATCGATGAACGTTACAATGAGACCGGAAGGTCGGTCAAAAAGCGTAAACTTTCAAACAGTCCCAAAATTGAAGATTTCGACAGTAGTCTCACAACGCCTTCAATACCAACCGAGCCATTTAGTCCTTCAGTAGAAAGTCCTTTGCCAACTGAAAAAGCGAAAACCGCAATCAGAGCACCACGCCGATCAGGACCGTTCTTGGACGACTCCGATAGCGATGGAGATATTATGGAAGACCCCAAGACTAAGAATCAAAAGCAAGGGCGAACACGCGTTGAGGAAAAGGAAGCCGGAGATCCGCTGAAAAATGGCATTGCAGAATTGAACATTGAGAGAGAGCCAATTATTAAAGATACCTCCGTCGTATCATCCACCGAAATACTCTTACCTTTGGAAGGTAGCGTTTTTAAGCCCAGGAAGAAAGTTCCGGTTGCAAGAGCTCAAGCGAAATGGGAAGCATTACAGCCAAAAAACACAAGGACCATTTCATCATCGGAAGATGAGGAACCGGAAACATTGAGAGATTCAAAGTACTTCGATAGTAAGAGCAATGGAAAGATAGAGTCGGAATCTGAGTACGAGGAGCCCGATACATCGAAAATCTCCAAAAAGGCCGATAGTAAGAAAAAGAGCAAAGGAAAACGAAAAAGGAAGAGCAATCCACTTCTAGAAGTTCCAGTCTTAAAGCAAGAGAATACAAGTGTAGATACATGGGCAATCTTTGAGGATATGGGTGAATTCCCTGATGAAGATCTGGATGGTGAAGAATTCTTAGAGCGCAAATGGATGGAGGAACAAAATAACTTAGAACCCGATGGAGCGCAGGAAGATGAAGATTCATTCAATGGATTCGATGACGATGATGGCGTTAATGGCAATACAGGAGAAGGAAATATCTCTGCTTGCCCTCTGTGCGATGCGAATTTGAGCAACATTACTTCAAATGAAGCCTCAATGCATGTCAATGCGTGTTTAGATGGAAAGCCTATACCTCTACCAAGGAAGATTAAAGCAAAAGCAAATACAGAATCAAGCGAGGCAAAAGTGGTAATTCCCGAAGTTGCCAGAAACCGTTTTGCCAGGAAAGCAGCAGTTCCAAGACCAGGACAGGTGAACCCAATTGATCTCAACAACGAGGGGGGATCCGCATTTTCCAAAATCATGTCAGGCCACGCAGAAGATGCTGCTTGGGCTAACGCTGCAGATAAGGAAAAGTCGTCTCGAGGAAAGCCTGCACACCAGAGGACTTGCCCATTTTACAAGATCATGCCTGGGCTGTTCATCTGCGTTGATGCATTCAGATATGGTGCAGTTAAAGGCTGTAATGCTTACTTCTTGAGTCACTTTCATAGCGATCATTACATTGGTCTAATTTCTACCTGGTCACACGGTCCTATATATTGTAGCAAAGTCACTGGCAATCTCGTCAAACAACAACTGAAAGTAGATCCAAAATGGGTTGTACCCATTGACTTTGACGACAAGATCGAAGTGCCTAATACACAGGGCGTTTCAGTGACAATGATTCCAGCTAACCACTGCCCTGGAAGCTCGCTTTTTCTCTTCGAGAAGACTACTGGCGGTGGCCAAAGGCCTAAAGTTCAACGCATTCTTCACTGTGGCGACTTTCGAGCTTGTCCGTCACATATTGCTCACCCTCTTCTAATGCCCAACGTCGTCGACTCAGTCAATGGGAAGACTAAACAGCAAAAGATCGATGTCTGTTATCTTGATACTACATACCTGAATCCCAAATACTCATTCCCATCACAAGAAGACGTTGTAAAAGCTTGCGCAGATATGTGTGTCAGTCTTAGTAAAGAAAGGGCAGAAGAAAGTGATGCATGGGAAACAGTCAAGAGAGAACGAGCAGGATCCAAGATGACGAATTTCATCAAGCCTTCTCTGAAGATTGAGGCTGAGGACTCTGACATCCCAGAAACATCTTCTAAGAGCGAGAAGAAAGCTCGAGGCCGTTTACTTGTTGTTTGCGGTACCTACAGTATTGGCAAGGAACGCATCGTACTTGGTATAGCTCGCGCTCTAGATTGCAAAATCTATGCAACCCCAGGAAAAATGCGTATCTGTGCCGCTTTAGAAGATCCCGAACTTACAAGTCGCTTGACATCGGATCCTCGAGAGGCACAAATTCATATGCAGATGCTTATGGATTTACGGCCCGAAACTTTACAAGACTACCTTACTGGCTATAAGCCCCATTTCACACGTGTTGTGGGGTTTAGACCAAGTGGTTGGAGTTATAAGCCACCGAATTCTCGGTTTGTAGATTCTCCGCCGATTCATACAATTCTTACTGCTGCGAATTGGAGATCGGAATACAACATGGGAGAGTTGGTACCACAGAGAGGAAGTACAAAGGAAGCGCAATGTTTTGGAGTACCGTATTCTGAACATAGCAGTTTCAGGGAGTTGACGATGTTTGTTATGGGTTTAAGAATTGAAAAGGTGGTTCCAACTGTCAATGTCGGTAGCGAAGTTGGGAGGAAACGAATGAAGATGTGGATTGATAGGTGGCTTACGGAGAGGAGAAAACATGGAGTACTGAGATTTGGAGATAGGAAGGAAGAGGGAGTGGTTCAGTGGTAGAGAGCGGATTACTTGGATACCAAATAGCTTCTTCAAGGTTTTAGTCTCGAGTTAGAAAGTTCCAGGATGAACTGTAGAAAGCTTCCTAATGTGTGTTTTGAAGAAATATCGACAAACAGTGTTTAAGTAAAAGCATAAGAGGACAGCAGGTAGGAAGAATTGTAGTTAGGTAGCTGGTTATGAATTAATGACAATGACAGATAAGATGATATTGTGTATGTTTTAGTCAATTGCAGGTATCCTACTGACCTATATTCCTACCGAATATTCTTTGTATTTGACTTTACTGTCACGGGTACTATCAGCCTCTTTCCTCTTGTTCAAAGTGCTAAATCATCTAGGCACACTTCTGCTGATTAGGGTTAGCGAGCTTTTGCCACATCTCGAAGAACCAATTTAAAAACTTCAATCACAATCTCTTTGCGAGTATCTTGACTTCTTCAGTACCTCTTAGTTATATTTCGATCGATACAGGAGCTTTCATTCTCGGTATATACTACACAGTTACAACTTGAGGCTGATGATATTATTTGATAGTGTTTTAGTTACCTTTATAAACAGCTAGCTAGTTAATAGAGTTTACGAAAAATACTAGGGACACCCGTTTCTATAATCACTGTTTACTATTACTATTACTATTTGATAAATCCAATAACTAACCACCCCAATTTTCAACACCAACACCAATAATAATACACATATAACATAAATTACTTAAAAGCCCACCTTTCATAAATTCACAAAAATCATTAATCAATCTACCTAGGTAAAACCAACAAAAATCCATTACCCGAAACTTCGGGATCCCCCTTGTTTCTCATCCCTGTCTGCCTTTCTGTCCTTCCCAATTCCCCCACACACAACATCCACGGCATATTTTCCCCATATTTTGTGATAGCATGATTTTCGGTGCGGATTTTCAGGGTACGCCGTGATCGGCGGCCAGATGCAGGGTGATGATGGAATGATTGTCAGGAACTGCGATGGGATCCTTGTATTTGGGGACCGTTGGGGGGTTTGAGGGAAAGGGATGGGAATACGGGGATGGATGGGTAGAGATGGAGATGGGGTGGATGAAAGTGGATGGATGATTTATAGAATGGTGATGATGATGATGATGATGATGATGATGATGATGATGATGATGATGATGATGATGATGATGGTGGTACGCATATGTGATATGTATCATGCATGTACCTATGTACTATGTATGTATGTATGAACTCTTGTTTATTGATTTCTAGATAATCATTTTTGGAATTCTGGTTTGAGCTTATTGCTTGAGACGCTTGGTAATTTACTATACGTACTAATTATGTAGGGGGTGATCAGGTGAAAATTTCTAATTCCTAATTCCTATGCATATTTCTTCTCTATATATGTATAGATACCCGTCAATATTCAATCACCATTCATATCCATCCATAACTACCTAGTAACTCCACTCCACATATCAAACGCAAGCAAGCAAGATCCAAAAAAAAGGGGTGATTCCAATAACAAGTAGTCCCATGACCAATATTCCGTATAAATAATACATTCTAAAAGTAAAAAAAGCTTTGATAAAGTGGGGGCAAAGGAAGAAAGGGACTTTATCTTAGGTGTCTCAATTTCAATGTACGGAGTATTGTGTCTTGACTCTTGGACCCCGTCTAGTCCGCCTCATTGCCGATCGGCCTAATCGTTTCGGGCCATTTCTTGGGGTAACGTGGCGTGCATTGCATGGGAGGGGGGAGGTTTGGGATGGGGTAATCTACGAGCGTGCCTACCTACCTATTTGCTATGTACAGAGAGAGTACTTACTCTATGTAGCTCGGTGTTATATGGTATGGTATGTAAGGTATGCTCGGCAAATTGTGGGGTTGGAATTTGGAATGGGGAAGGGGTGGTCAGATGTCTCAAGATTGGAAAATGAGGGGAGCCCCAGCGAGGGGCGCTCGAGAGGAGAAAATAGGATTGGAGGAATGGAGGAAAATGACAAGTCTGAAATCCAATGAACGAATGCGATTTGGAATCGATTATACAAATGCTCGACGGATCGATAAGGAGGCTGAGTGATGTACCTAGTTAGCACGTCAACTAAGTAACACAACGTATCCACGAGCTAGGTATCTCCGTATGCGCGCGTCTTCTCTTTGCCATCCCGAGGTTGAGCTAGCTACCTAGCTACCTATCTACTTACTAACTGAATGATTGACTGACGCTCTGGCGCTCTGAAGCTCTCCTTAGCAATCTACCCCGGATTTGTAGGTAGATACGTGATCATGTACGATTGGACACAACGGCGAGACCGACTACAAGACAGAGAATAAGAACAAGAAGAACATCAAAGACAAGACAAAAAAAACAAAAGCAAAAATAATGATAAAGAGGAACAAGTGCGTTTCTGCTATTGTATCTCAGAGGCATCTCCTTTATCCCTATTTATCTCTTGATTTTATACTCCATGTAGTCTAGATAATCCCATATATACATACATAATCTTGCTTGCTTGCTTGCGTAAAATCTTTCTCCAACTCCCATCATCCATCATCCATCTTCCCTCTCCCTCAACCTCCCCTCCTCAAACCCAAACTCAAAAACCAAAAAAAAGAAAAGAAAAGCCCACCCAAAAGACCCCTAAAACCCACTCCCCTCACAAAAATCGCCACATAAACAAACCTAGTACCTAGTAATCCCAGCAGCGCACCCTTACTGCACCATCCATCAATCAAATCATCCATCAAATCATCAATCAAGATCGACATGCCGAAAGATCCCACAGAAGAAAGGCGCAAAATGCGGGATGCGGGATGAAGGATGTGGCATTCCAGAAGTATAGGGGGCGACAAAGGAAAAATTTTAGCACGACATACTAGGGTATCGGTACTCATAGGATGAGATGGACCATAGAAATCATAGGGGAAATTCTAGGAATGATTGTAAAAGGATGAATGAAAGAGGCCGCAAAGTTTTCTTATCTAGTGTAATAATATGACGACACTTCTTCAAAGCCCATTTGATCCCTCACATACCATCAGATCACAACATAACCACATTACTTTGCATCACATAGCTCAAGAGATTATTTGCTTTGTATATTGATCATTTTTGTTGACTACTGTATTGGTGTATATGCTCAATAGTTCGCCAATTTCTTTCTCCTCTCCCTTTCCTCCCTAGGTATGGCGTGCGCCAATTTGCATTATTGCGAAATTGCAGTGAGGTGTGCATTTGTATAGTGTGCTTGCGCACAACCCATGGTCCCCATCGTACAGTGTAAACCCAATTTTTTCCTCCTCACCAAAAGACAAACCAGTCTCTCCTATACCCAGTGAAAGCCCAACCCCCAATCGTGACGAATTTGCCCGAACCCTTTATATGTAACCCATTGCCAAAGTACACTTTTGGCTATCATCCTCAAGCCCTGACCCCATTAAGAGCAAAAACCGTTCCCAAGCCAAAACGCCGACCAATCCCAATTGTTGTTCCTGAACCCGGTGTGTAAATGCAGCATCTAATATGTGCTTTAGTATTATGTACAAAAGTCGCCGTATATACGTCGACATTATATTTCGATCAATAATTGTATCGTATGCATGAGTTGACCCTTGGAATGACAGTGAGACTTTCGAGAGCCGTTATCCGATTCTGAAAATTAACGCCTCCATCCGACATTCCAGATGACATGTGCGATGTCCTTTGCTGTATTTACAGTATCAACAACTTTTCCAAAAAGTCCTTCAGATACAGCATCATCTTCGTCCTCTTCATAGGGCATAAACATGCCGGATGGCGTTCTCCTCATACCAGATGGCTCCTCGTTACCAACAGAGTCCGAGGTGCTGAGACTGTGGAATCGATCTTGCGCAACAGATACGCTATCTTTTCTATGGGCAAAGGAATTGGGTGGTTGCCAATCGATATCATCATCGTCTTCATCATCGCCTAGAAGCATTCTTGTTGATGGTTTTGAAGGCTTCAAGGTGTCTTGAGATGGTGACGGTGACAACTTTCCTCCGTGAAAAGACCCACTGTGCTTCATAGCCGTTTCCTGTGGCTCGGGGGTATCTGCTCGGTACTTGAGTGTTGTGGATGGTAACATTGCAATGGTTTTGCTATCAGTCATAGAGTTGACTCTGGAAATTATCCTCTTCCTCATCGGTGGGAGTTGTCGTTTAGAAGTGCTTCTCTTCATCATGATAGCTCCATCATCGGAGTCACTATCGTCAAAATCTTGAGTACTGTAGTCCAGCTCGTCATCATCATCGCCCTTGACTTCCAAGGCTATACATTGCGATACTTGTTCGTTAAAGCTAATGTGTTTCTTTTCAGTACCGGGGGTGATCAGTCCTGACGAAGTAACCGATGAAAGCATACTTAAATCAGCTTGCTCGGATTGTCTACTTGCAAATTCATAGGGAACGTAGTCAGATGCAGCCCTAATTATACCAGGGCGTCCATCTCCAGATTGCTGTGCTTGGACCGCAGCAGCAGCTTGTTTGAGTAATGAAGATGATGACAACGACCTCTGAAGCATTATTTCGGACATGCTTCGTTTCTTGAGAATTGGCTTCTTTTGCAAAAAGGAATTTGATTTCGATAGCCTGCTGCTGCTGACAGGAGAAGTATCTGGGGCGTTGAATGTGGTTGGTCCAGCTTGAAGTGGACCATATAGCCAGGTCACATCACAATCCTTCAACCTACAAAATGTCAGTTATTTTTCGATTCAACCTGCTCACAAGAGTAGCAGTATAATCATGAAAACCTACCAATTAAGTGTTTCGGGCGAAACGGTCTTGAGTCTATATTTTGCCTTCATCCAAGTTCTCCATGAAGCATTTTCTAGTCGTTCATGATTAGAGTATTCACCCCCCTTTGATACAATGAGTTTCCATGATGCCCATATATCCTCTTCTTTCCAATTGTGTGATAAATAATCAACGTGCCGCGAAGGTTTCGCTTGTAGTGCTGTGTCATCCTCGGCATGTGCGTGTGGTACTTCTGGGGATCCAGGTCGAGAGATTATATAGATACTGTTTGAGATGGGTGAGACAGCATAGGAATCACCGGTATGTGGACTGGTTGGTGGCTCTAAATCTTCAATTTGATCGCAATATCCTGTATCGTCATATGTGGGAAAGTAAATTTGATTTTCATCGTCTGCATCGTCGCTATGATCGAGTGACAAGCTGCTAGCTGGTGTTGACGAGTATGAAGGAGCGACAGAATCGGCATGTAGGGTTTGGGGAGACGATGGTGCCGAAGACGCCGAGGAATTACTGGGTGATATTATCGGGTTGAATTTTACGCTATTTGATCGAGATAGAGATTGTGAATATGACGACGGTTGTGTGACGAATTTGGGCTGTGAGTGTGATCGACGAAGAGGACTTGACGAAAAGTAGGAGTTTTCTTCCGAATTGAGGACTATCGCCATTTTTGCAATAATACCTTCCGGTAGAAGAGTTGGGTTAATTGGTGGCGGAGTATGTGGTTTAAGGTCAGAACGACCTGTTGTTGAAAAAGATAACCTCCTCTTCGTTTGGCTTTTTTACCGTTTCTAGATTTGCTGACTTCCTATTCCGTTGATTCAAAACTTGTATAATAACTATGATATCAATCATAAACTCGAATACGTCCAGAATACTGAAAGGTTGTTTGCGAAAGTATGGTTGGTGGTAGGTTGGTAGTAGGTTGGTAGTTATTATAGTAGGTAGGATTGAGTTGTAGAAATTCTCCACAATTGACGTTTCTATTGATGAATTGAAGTGAACTGCGATTGACTTTGTAGGGTTTCAAAGGATTTTCAAATCCCAAGTGATCAATAGGATACAGCACCAGGTTATCGATTGGAAAGAAAAAGGGTTGATTTTGGTGTTTAGGTTTGTAGGTGATAAGAGAAACGAGTGAATGTGGAGAATGGGGGAATGGAGAATGGAGAATGGAGAATGGAAAATGGAAAATGGAGAATGGAGAATGGAGAAATGAGAAATTGATCGAGGTGAAGTAATAAATCAAGTGAGGATTGATTCTGAAGAATTTAGTTGGAAAGTCTTTTTTCTTTGGAGGAAGTTTATTCTTGTACTAGGTATAGTAGTATAAGTAAAGACAAGAAAAGAAGAAGTTCTCGACCCTTGGAATTTAGGAACTTGGACACTCATGAAGTGGCTTTGGTACGGAATTTTTCTAATTGAAAAGTGGGTGGGAAGTGGGTTGCGAATGGAATGAGTGGATGAGGTGAGTGGGTGGATGGGCGAGTGCGTGTGGAGTGAGGAGTGAGGGGTGAATTTAATAAATGGTCGTGATAGTTGATATTGAATGTTGATGTGAGTGTGAGGGGTGTGTGTGTGTAGTCAGTAAGTAGTAGATGGTTATATGTGTAGGAGGTATATGTGTAGGAGGTATATGAGTAGGAGGTATATGTGTAATATGTGTAGGTAGTAAGTGGTAAATGGTAATGAGTTCCAAAGGTTGTGTATTTATCTAATAATGTAGTGGCTACTATTATGTACTAGGTAGGTATGAGATCCCCAGTAAAGTATTCTGTACATAACAAAAAACGTTAGATCTCTATCTCATACCAAGAAAGGTTAGATATCATCGATAGAAATAGAAGTAAGTACAAGACTACGAGTACGCCGTCGATATATCATATACCTAGGTAGGTCCAGTCTATACATGAGCGAAGTGTTTGGTCTCGACTGTACCTTTGTATTGAATCTGCTATCTACAGATAATAAGTACTGAGGGCATTGAGTTACATATGTACGGTACAATCAATATACAACTCAGAAGTCCTTCTCTTTCACCACCGGACTTTCATTATGCTCAATGAGGAAGTGTCTATAAAGAAAGGAATGCTAATTTAAAATTAACAATTCCGTGATGAATATTCGCATTCCCTATCCCAATTTCATGGAATCTGAGACAGAGAACCCAATGAAATCCGGTGTTAGAGCATTCAAAAGTGTATAGGTGCCTCTCTTCTCGTGAACTTTTAGCTTTTATTCCTTCCCAAGAACTTTACCATCAGTCAACTATAGGCCTAGGTGTACCTAATCATCAATAGTATCAAGATCTTTTAAACTCTCTCCATCTTTTATCTCTGATAAGGTATGGATTCTAGCAATAGGTTATTCTGTAAGCTTTCTATTTCCTGGAGAAGAACCTTGGAAGACTGGGGAAACGAAACACTTTCAGACATTCATCATGCGGTGTTAATTCTTGATAGGTAGAATGGGTCAACAGACAGCTACCCAGATACTAATACAGTGTAGAGAGAGGGGAGGTTGTCTCGATTGATATCTAGGCCTGAGCGTTGTGAGCGAATTTACTATCTCGGCCTTTTTCCATTGTTTCCAGGTAGTGGCTTGTCTACTAGATAGTCTCATACAATACTTATCAAAACTTTAACAAAGCTGCTCTTTGATATATCGATCAATATGTGGCATGAACACGTTTTGGGATGCTTTGTTACCTTCTTCTACGCAGGAACATTCCGGTAGATTACGTGTATTCGTGCTACACTGCAGTGATTCTACCTAACGAGTCTTGTTGAGTACATTCTGTACTTCGTACGCACCTTGAACTACATACTTATATCTCCCGTCTACTTTTGCATCTTCTGCATCATCATATCAAACCACTAGTATTTCTCGCACCTCAAGGCCTTTCACATTTTGTATCCTAGTATTTGACAGGCTATAATAAAACACCTATAGCGTCGTAGACCGGGGCAGATCAACCAACCATTCCTGACCGATATGGTGGAAGCGAAATGCTCATCATCGATCAATCACCGAGAATCCCATGTTTATTGCTACCAGGTTAATGAGATATCACATCGGTCTCAAATGCTTAATGTCGAACCATTGCTACAATGATAAAAGGCCAATCTCGAGAGATAATGAAGCCGCTCGCTACGTCCTGCCTTGATCCTACTAATAGATATACCAAGCTCACTAACTTTGCTAAGCTGGCTCTCAAGACGAGGAGAACAACGACAGACGACAAACACTTCAACCTACGAACCCGATTTTCCGAACCTAGAATTCTCCAAGGTTGTACCCTATCCGCCAATCATATCTCGTCCTTTCTCACTTTGTGGGACAGTGTGGGGATCATTGGAGACGAGCAACACCGAATACTCACTGGCTGCAGGAGTAGGCTGGTGGCTCGGAGAGAAAATTCTCGTTGCCATTGCCACTAAAAATGCCAATTACCCCATGAGGTGATAGCTCAGATCCAAGATAGTCCGGAACGACAATTAGTTTTCTAGTTCCTAGATCACCCCTGAGAATATCAAGAAAGAATCCATGTTAAAACCTTTCATATCGCGAGTATTTTACCGAACTTCAGTCTTGGTTGGGGTTTGCTGTCTTGTGCCGGCCATACTTCAAGTGTGAGTCTCTTCAAGCAGGCTAACAAATATCAAGACAATGCCATTTAACCTCGATTACTCCAAAATATGTCAGGCCTATTAGAATCAACATCTCCCCCTTATTTCCTATTTCCGGATCGAAGAATCAACAGAAATGTCCAATATTCTAGTTAAAGCTTGTTCCATGATGGGAAAAGTATGTTTTGGAGTGGTTGAGTTTATACGGTAGGTTATCCCAGAATTCACTCATACTAACCATATTCGTTGGAGTAGTTGGAGTAGTTGGTCACGCAATAATCTTATCTCAGAATACTTTATTCGCTCGCTTTGGCAGAAACACATGCAATGGCTTAAGAGTGGCAGCATGTAAGAAGTTAGAATGTCGGCTATCTTCAAACTCGGCCTATACGGATACACCTAGGTCCATGGCTACGGAATCAAAGTTCAAAGTATAATCATTCGATGGTCTGGGGAAATTACCGAAGTGTTCTCAAACAGTTCTGCTTCGTTGATTGTGTTATAATTTTAAATTCAGACCATTCTTTCCTGGTTCTCTTCACCAAACGCCGCAAGTGTATTGTCGGCATTGAGAGCTGACAATTCTAGATTATTACTTTCGGCGCTTCTTCTACAAATATGGGCCTCAATCTACTGATAGGAAACCGAGCCCGACGGGAGATCGTCTATTTCCAACTTCCAAGAAATATGCAGCCTTTTGACTGTACCACTAAGGAGCCATCAATTGTGCCTCGGGTTTGACCGATGAAGTATTTCTCACATCGTAGTTGTCCGAAAACAATTACCTAGTAGTAGCTTCACTTCCGTATTGCTATATACGAAGGTCAACAATGTCTATACCGTGCCGGTACGCATTGTCCTTTAGGAGGATCTTGGACGATCAATCCGTGCCGTCGAACAACTTGCGCTGTCATCTCTGCATAGTCTACCCAAATACGACATCTGCATGATCACTGACATCTATGGAGAAACACCCGGGGCTTCTACCGCCCTAATCTTTCTCTGTTTGTTCATCCATTCGATATCCATCCATCTAACTATGGTGAAGCAAAATCAGGTTTGAAAATGAACTAAACACTAGAGAAAGTTAATAGATGTGCGGACACCTATGAAAGGTTTAGAATTATCAACGTCTGTATCTGATGAGGATCTCAAGAACAAGCATCAAATAACAGGCAGGCATCCATGAGTATATCACTTCTTGCAGCAACTATTGAATGCTCAAGGTTATGAAAGCTCGATATGGAACGAACGTTGGGCGGGCGCATACAACATGCGGCACTTTGTCATATTAATAATTGGTTCATACAAGTGGTCAAACACGAGTGTATTCTTGAGTACTAGGTAGTGATAGACAAATATTGCACATCCCGCATTTCGAAAAAAGTGGTTCCAAATTTAACAAGTCCCTTACAAAGCTTGAAAGTTGGTTCTCAACTTTTCTATCGGCAGCTAACACAAGCCACATAGTGGACTCTTTGGATTTGATTTCTATACAAAGCACAACTCTATGTGCCGAGAAGTCTCCCTCATTATGGTCTACAGCTTATCAGTCTATCAGAAGCTCGTTAACGACGTCGACATAGCTACAATATCCAATGATGATAAGAAGAAGCGTTAGAACTCAAACTATAAAGTAGTAGAAGCAGCTATATTCTTACATTGGCATTTGAATGCAAGTTCAGGGTCAACCTGACTCATATCCCCGGAAATCTTTCGCCATCGGTCCATCAGTGCAGGAAATAGCCAGCAATCTAAAAATTGTGATTATCAGAACGCGACATCTCTGGGGAGGGGCAATCAACAGGTGACCCTTATCGACTTTCAAAAAGACTGGATATGAAAAGACTACCTAGTAAGTTAATTTTGAGTGAAAATTTCAACGGCTGTAAGATATCGGGTACCCGGTAGATGCGAATTTTTATTTTTAAAATGGGAAAGTTACATGCGACCGATGATAATCTCAAAGCGGTATCCCGCACAGTCAAGAGTAATTTATCCGGCCGAATTGTGGAGTCTCTGACCAAATCTCAGACAGTAGTACGGAGTACATGGCGACATGGCGCAAGTGTTTTCCATCTCATTTCTATGTAGAGAGTATTGAGGGCTGAAGCAGGGCATTGTTGCATGAACAGACAGACTATCAAGGATTCAAAGGTCTCGATGAGTCTATTGTCAAGTGGGGGTTTTGAACAATTGAACAATTGAATAATTGAATAATTGACCAATCGATAACAATTTGATAGGAGAAAAGTCGCTCAGAAGTCATCCACACCAAATGCAAGAGCAAGGTTTCTGATTTACCTATTGCCTATCTAGAGACTGTACGTAGGTAGTAGGTACATGAACTGCACATGAACTGCACATAAACATTTACGCCTTATCTTCTTTCTCTTATCAAAACTTGCTGAAATGTTATGTTGTCATCAAACATGGCAATTGTCTTGATTAATCATTCACCTCCTAAATGTGCAATGTCATTCATAGCATACCTAGCTTTACACTGGAGCTCTTTACTATCTCAAGTGTTGCAGTAGTAACCAGCCTTTTCAATGAAGCGACCCCACTACATCGAGGTAGTTGACATTCATGATTCATGTGCTTTCTTGTTTACAATAATAGACACCTGCCCACTGCTACCCCTCACCCACACCACGGATATATTCTTGGGGAATTTAATCTAGATCCCCCCATAACCCCAGCATAGCAAGCCCATGCTGATCTCCCCTTACCCGTCACACATCACATGATAACGGTTCACCCTCTGCGCCGTGCTACAAACTCCTGGTAACGACACAATATAAACTCCCTGGAACTCACCATGGTCGTGATTTGCATGAATAGGCATTGTTCGCCAAGTTTATACATGCACGTTCATTCATTTGATATACACAATACTGGAAAGAGTTCTCTCCTGGATTTCGTATGTTTGTATAGAGGAACTCATTTACACACCGCATATGATTCTAAGCAACTGACGACGCTTTCGGTATTCGGTCCCCTACCATGCGAAAGAGGTTTCTTGGAATGCGAGTGGCTTGCGTATCACATCTTGGTTTGATGGCTTGAAACTTGCCGGTCATAGATGCCAATCTTTTGTGCTTAAAGATGTCAGTTTAAAGGGTAGTTCCCTTGTTTTTATCCCTTTTACCCCGCTATCTGGAAGTAGTCACCTTCACAATAGAAATCAAGCAGCACAATACCACCAAACGATCTCGAAACCACAAACAAAATACCAAAAATCCATACACAAACACAGTACCAAATATCCATACATGAAATAGAAGCTTCCAGCCCCCCCTCAAATCTTATCTATAATCTCCTCATATCCCATACCACCTTCACACATCCACAGTCGCATCCCACACCCTCGTATCTTAACTTTCTCCTCACATCATTCCCCAATCGTCCATCGTCGCATCGGAAACACTCGGAATGACACGTTATGGTACATGCATAAATTAATGATGGCGTAGTAATGGCGCGAAGCTTATGCAAGCCCTCTAGGTCTGATGCAAGCCGCGCAAGTGTTGCTGCAGCCACTTTCACATGATACGGGCTCTTGAGACGATGAACGTAGTTTCTGGGACAAGAGTTTCCTTTCGGGATCGGATACGGATCTTCGGGAAATAAATTGGTTCATGTGAAGGTTCAATTGCCATTCATATGGATGATAAAAGATCTTGGTATATGCGTATCAATGTGCCATCAATTAGGAAAGCAACGTTTATCTCGCCAATTCCCATCAGGATCTAGTAGGTTCCAATAACCGATTTTCAATGTTTTTTTGACAGCACCACATGTTTGATCATCTTTCTTAGAAGTCAATGGTACTCTATCAAGCATCTCTGTGAAGTATCAAATACATCTCATCTATCGGTGTCGTATCCTAACCCTACCTGCTTCAATGTACTTCTTCAAGGGTTCTTACTTTAATACATCGTCCTCGTCTCGTCTATGTACAATGATGTACATGATACATCCTACATGGTTCATTGTATCAAATCTCGCATCGAGCAAACACAATAGTCGAATAAGTACCGAATAAGCGAGCCAGGTACCTTGAATGTCACAACATACGGATGTACAGGTAACTTTCTCCCCGGTTTTCGAATAGGATGATGGACAGTACAGATGCAGCCGAGATCTCGAAGAATCGAATTTGGAAAATCTCTTGATGTTTGGGGTAGTCGGATGATTATCGTAATCTCTTTCACTTGGGATGAAGTCACATATTCGATACTGCCCCGTTTGCTTTCATCATCCCTATCTACTATTCTCTAAACCACATGTGAAAAGCTTCGGGTTCCAGGAAAATGTCGATATCATTGGATATATTCTCCAATGGATATATCGATATACTGCAAATCACAACACATTATACCATATCAAATCATACCACATCTACAACCCAAAACCCACCCAATAAAGAATATGCAGAAGCTCAAAACACGCGAAAGACAGAAAGAAAGCAATCAAGCAAAAACCCTGATAGATACGAACCACAAAGCAAAAGCCTCACGGTTTTTCCATGTCATGCTACCTCCACACTTTATATCAACTACAGACATGCCGCTCCGCACATACATACATACCTAAAATACCTACCTACATACCTAAAAGTACCTACCGGTACATGCTTACCAACATACAATACCTACATACATACTTACAAACACAAACAAACAATCCCCATGCACACACCCCCAAACCACACCAAATGACTAATACCCCCATCCCATCCCACGCCCCCACGCAACCAGGTTCCCCCACGCTTTCATATAAAGCACCTACCTACCTATGCATATGTAGTACACAAACATTATGGTCTGATCTCCTAGTTTCAAATTTTAATATGTAGATCCCGGTATGTGCTTGTAGGGAGAGAGGAAATCATGCAGTGCGATATGACACCCGAAGCGAGGTATATGATATGGACTTGTGTGCTTGGCTTTGGGCATTAAAATCTTGAATGTACGGTACTTGTTCTCTAATGTATGTTTTGTACCAAGAAGCAAGAGTGATCTAATATTTTTATTTTTATTGTTATTGTTATTGTAGGTAGGTGAGCAGTGCCCATTGTATTCAAGTAGATGTAGTCTCTACAGGTTTGTGGTAGCTTTCGTTTCCCCTCTTATTCAACTCTCATGCTAGATCCAAATATATGTAGGTAGTCTCTATAGGTAGGTGACCTAATTTCTTAAAATCCACCTCGCATGGCTAGCCCTCTTATCCAACCGCTCTCTAACCCCTCCTCTCCCCAAAAGCCACCTCTTCTGGAATCCTGAAACTAACACAGAACATCCTCTTCTTCGGCGCCACATCTCTCACATCCCAAACCTTCGTCTCATACTTATCACCCTGCTCAATCTTCACACCCAATTTCTCGCTCACCCTTTCACAAATTTCTATATTAGCCGCCTCGTTATCTTCATTCTTCGCCGCAAAACAATGGACATGTACCATTGGTAATTTTGTTTCTGTGTGTGGAACAAATAGGTGTTGAGATTTATGATAGAGGCCGTGGAAGGAGGGAAGGAAATCTATGGCGGTGGCAGGGAGATTCATTACGAAGTGAGAGATGGTGTTAGGAATAGTGAGGATTTTGGGAGGTGGAGGTGGTTGAGATGACGGAGGAGCACTGCGCGAGGGTCGTTTGGGAGCGATAGTAATGGTGTTTTGGTTTGTGGCGGTGAGTTGGAGGAGTTCGTCTGCGGCTTGATGGATGAATTTGTGGCCGTCTTCGTTGAAGGGATGAACGAAATTTTCAACCTGAAAAGTTATTAGTTATATGAGCTTTTGTGACTTTTAGTGGGATTGAAGAATATAAGTTTGATCAGATTAAAGCGCCCTGTCAAAGGCATTCTCATCAAAGTAACCCAACTTGTGGTTTATGTTGACCGTCGTGATATTGATATCATCATGAACAAATGGGGCAGGACCTTCAGTAAGGGGGAGGCAGACCTTATTTCTAACAACCGCATCTTTCATAGCCTTATAACTATCCGGATTCAAATCATTTGCCCACACAAAAACCCCTTTCTTTCCCGCTGGTAAGGCGAAGGGACCCACCCCCGCCATAACGTCACAGACGACATCACCAGGCTCAAACAGATCCACCAATCGCTTATGTTCCGTTTGCAATCTACTATTCCAATAAACTTTCGAGTAATCGAATCGAAATGTACAATCTCCTTCGCGGATTTCAACATTCATGTTATCTTCACCAGCGAGCACTTCGTAAGAGAAAGTCCGGTATTCAGACACGGTGCCCACGTCATCAATTTTATTGATAACCGTACGGATGGTGGGATTTTTGTCCATAAGAACTGCCGCAACGAGAGATTTATATGGAAGATATTCATCATGTAGATTAAGATGGGCTAGTGCTGTTAGAGGAGTTTAGACGATTGGAAAGAGGAGTAATACCAACATGCCCGACGATGGCGAAGCCGACTGGGATTTCTCCTTGGGCATCTTCAGGAAGAATAGATTTCATGATATCGACTGTAAAGATTAATTCCTATAACTGCATACGGAGACCAGAAAATAGCATACTATAATTCCAATGATCATAACCCAAAGTCAAATCATATGGGATAACTCCCAACTCTTGTGCCTTCACAGCTTCATGTAAAATTGGACTCCAAGTTGTAGGATCTGCCAAATAAAATCAGAATCTCGTTCTACACCCTTTGAGAAATTTGAGGTACTATACCATCATGTTTTACTTTAGGATTCAGAAGCAAACACTTTCCACCTTTCGCCGCGAATTCTGGATCTGGATCCGATCGTATAGGCGCAACTCTATCTTCCAGCAATATCTCTTTGCTTTTTGTCAATTGCGATCGACATTTCGATATAATCTTATTATTCATAAGTCTCGCTGCGGAAATTGGTATAGTTTTGGAAAATAGAGCACGATCGAGTACTCCCGCTGCGGAGCGCACAACGGGTGGGCGAAATAATGACATTTGGTCGTTAGATGTTACTGTAGATTTCTATATAAAATATTAGTAAAGCCATTTTTTAATGCGGAATGCAAACATACCTCCATAACTTCATATCGTTTTGTCATTTCTTGCGAAGGTTTTAATTTTGTGTGTAGACGATTCATAATTTCGTACAAGGCTGAAGCGAGAGATTTTAGATCGTAAGCTAGTGATAAGGCTGTGCGAGGCTATAATCGAATCAGGTGGTGATGTCATGAAAGGCTACATTCATTAAGATTCCCCGACGCGTTGACCGCTGTTGTGTAGCTCTATAAAGAATTGTATCTGAAAATGTCGACAGCGAAAAGAACGATAGATTCCTTCTTCAAACCACCGACAAAGAAACCCCGAGTATCGGAATTGGCAACAACAGAAGAAGCGAAATCATCAAGAGAAGCATCGGTAAGTATCATACAACACAACAGCTTCATTTTCGCCACTAATCATTGAAGGAACGCGAATTCACGCGTCACTCAACGTATCCATTTCCAGTACCATGTTTTCCTTCATCCATATGTTCGGAGCTGTCTTCGTTTCCCTCTACAATTGGCAAAGAGATAAACGATCAAGCTGACCTCGATCTTCTTTACTTCGAGCCTTACATTCCCAAATATCTTGAACGTCAGGTGTTCCAATTTCTTCGTTCGGAATTGCCCTTTTATCGTGTGGAGTATGATATCAAGCGAGGAGGTATATCGACGCATATCAAAACTCCAAGGTAGACTGTCCACTTTCTGAATACAAGCCAATTACTAAGACTCGAAAAGGTGGACCACGGTATTCGGTCTCGATGAGACATCTAAGTTCAATGACAATGGAGAACTTATTGATGCCAATAGCGGTAAGAGAATCGAGAAAGAGCGATATTACACCAAATATCCACCTCGGCCAATCCCCAAATGTTTAGACGATTTACGACTTTCCACTGAAATGGCGACGGGATGCAAGTTCAATTTCTGTCTTGTCAACTATTATGCATCTGGATCGGATTCGATCTCATATCAGTACGTCAACAGTAGACAGGTTTCGATGCCTTTCACACCTAATTCTGTGCTCTGACCTCAAAGTCCACTTTTCCACTTTTCCAGATACATCGTTTCTATTTTCTAACGCAACCTCTGTTCTCATTTTCCTCCGAAATGCTTCTTTGATAGGACATACTGATTTCCCGACTTTCAACAGTAGTGACGATGAAAGGTTTTTAGGCCCATTGCCGGCCATTGCAAGTTACTCACTTGGAGCAAGAAGAGACTTCCTCATGAAACACAAACCTATCCCGCCAAACGATAACGCTCCTCCTCCACCAGAAACAAAACCTATCAAGTTGCCACTTGCAAGCGGGGATATGATATTGATGCGAGGTAGGACGCAGGCGAATTGGCTTCATTCTATTCCCAAGCGAACAGGGAAGAATGCTGATGATGGGGGGAGAATCAATATTACATTTAGACGTGCTATGGTAAAGGGTGGGACGGAGAACTACTATAATTATAATGTCGGCACTGGTCCTGTGTATAAATGGGATGACATCCTGAAGGAAATGAGAATATGGAAAGAATTATGATTGGATGGATTAGAAGTAGACTTCACCCACCATCCGAATTTATATACTCTCGCATTGTAATGGAATCTAATCTATCTTCCGAACCTCATCTGTGCGTTACCATAGTTATATAACGCTTGCAAGAAAACTTGATATCCAACTCCATGATTATCTTGCACGTGAAAAATTTCTGTGAGGCGTAATTGCCATGGTGGATATCCGGATAGTTCGACCGTTGGTCCAAATAATATCAAAAGATTTGGCTCTCCCATGATACTTTCCGTAATTTCGGCATCAATGAGTTCTTGGCTGATATCATTCGACTCAATTTTGCCTCGTTGGGACATCTCTGTTAGCGTTTTGGTCAAGTCAACCAATGAATCCCGGCCGTCTTCATTCGAAAGAAGTAGCACTGAAATATGCTGTAAAGAGCCAGGAAGTGTATCAGTCGTCGACGTAGCTGATGAGGATTCCATGGATGGGACATGGGGAGCTCTCATAGACAACGCTGGATGATCTGGTCCAAAATATGAGGCCAATTTTCTTACTACTGCTCGATGCGTCGCAGGTATATAGCCTTTAAGAATTCCTGCATTCCATCATCAGCACGCTCTCAATCATATCTTCCTTTCCATACTACAATCACATACCAGTCTTTTCATACACCGACAACATTGGAATTCCTACACATGCACACCATGCTGTGATCTCTGCTACCTCATCGACTAGAGCTTCCAATCCTGCTCCTCCTCTTGCACCGTCCTCCAGATTTAATATGACACTGACATGCTCGGGTAATCTCTCTAACCCCTTTACATCCTTCTGTATCAATCCTGGCGTCCGATGATGGTAAAATAAAATCGCAAATATGCGATCCTTTACCGCATGATATGCTTGCCTCAATCTAATATATAACGAAAATACTGCATGCACAACAGCATATACTAATCCGTGCAGTTGGAAACGAAGGAAATTGCGAATGCCAAGATGAGAGCGGGATTTTGAAGCTGACGATTTAGACTTCGACTTCGATTTAGGTCTGCTTTGGCTTTTGATTGATGAAGTTCGCGAGGGTAGATCGGAAGGGAGCAGTGGCTAAAATGCAGTTACAGCGTCAATGAGTGGACGAGTCAATTGAATGGGTACCTGCAGGTACACAACGACAGGGCGAAATCAAAACTTACCTCGATAAGCTTTCGTCTTTCTTCTGCTGTTAATAGCGTGTGTCCACCTTTTGCATCTTCGCGGTACGCCTTGAGAGCTTTCGATTTGCTAGTCATGTTGATAGTGACACAAGAAGTGTAAAGAACCCCAGGATAATGGATAGAAAATTGGGGAGCGAAGTGTCCTAAAATATCTCTAGAACATTTGAAAGGCTGGAATTCATTACGAGGCCACGATTTTTGAGGGTCCACAGATCTTCAAGGTTCAAGCGAGGCTGACCGTTCCGCGCCTCGACCCATGCTATTGATACATTGTTCCCATAAATCAAAACGCACTTCACATACAAGCTTCATGAAATTTAAGTATGGCATCTCTTAATAGTGGTTCAGTGAGATCACTATATCCAAAAGGGCCAAGCTTTACTTTGGAAAACTTCTCAAGTAAAGACTTCATAGTGAGAGATTTTGTGGAAGAACTGTCCGAAAGTGCGATTCCGATAAACAGGCGCTCTGGACCAGCTCAACCTGCATTTGATGCCAAACCATTCATAAGGACATTTGAAAGTATTTATACTCACTTTCTCAATTACAGATACTCCCGAATGCTGATGAGAATCCAGGTGCCCTGCAACAGCTTGCGACACTTTCAGATGAGCTAGAGGAGAAGGAAACAGACCTCCTGACATCTGTTCGGCGGGCCGAGATACAGCATGATCAAACATTGGACACTTTAGGGCGCAAGCTGGATGAGTCAATTGATTCTTTTGAATCGCTCGATATAACACTAAATAATCCTAATGGCACGAATGGCGCAACCACAGATCGATATGGGCGACCGGAGGCAGGGGGAAATATTGCGGTCCAAATCGGAGAAAGACTCGAGGACTTAGACAAGCAGAGACGGCGTGCGATGGATGCCAACTTCTTGATACAATGCTGGATAGAAGTTAGCGAGAATGGGTCGCTCATATCTTTGGAAGATATGATCAGACGGCAAGGTGGAGGGGAAAACAAAGTTAGATCTGCAGTTATCGCCAGGCAGCTAATGCGCATGAGCCAGAGACTGGATCCGGCATCTTGGGCTAATGATTCGAAAAAAGCCAATGGAATTACAAACGGCGTTGTTGGATACAAAGGTCATAACACTAGGGAAATTATAGAGAAATTCTCGGAAACTTTAGAAAAGGATCTTTTGAAACAGTTTGACAACAGTTATCGGCGCCAGAACTTTGATGATATGCTCGAGTGCGCAAAGGTCTTACACGATTTCAACGGTGGATCTAGTGTCATTGGTACATTTGTCAATCAGCATCAATTCTTCATCGACCGAAGTCAACTTATTGCAGAGGAGGTCACAACCGACAATGAGACGTGGGAGATGTTAGCCGATCCCGACTCTGAGCCCCCAGGAGTTGAACCTAGCTTGCAATCTCTCATTGATGAGATCAGAGCTGTCATGCAAGAGGAATCTTTCATTATCAAGCGAGCATTTCCATTCTATGAAGTCGTCCTCATCAAATTTATTCAGCGCATATTCCAGCAATCTATACAGCAGCGTCTAGAGATGGTGCTTGAAAAAGCCGATACAATTTCTTCTTTAGCCTTCCTTAGGTCGTTGCATGCCTCAAGGACTTATATTAATAGCTTGATCGAAGACCTTAAAGCACACGGTCTTACAGAGCACCCCGAACCTTGCACAGCTCAAACTGCACAAAGTCTAGATCAGCAATTAGACGAACTATTCGTTCCATATCTGGTTGGAAATTCATATATTGATCGAGAGAGGAAGAGTCTGGAGGAGCTCTTCTCTTCATTGCTCTTTAAGTTTACTATCTACCACTCACGGCGAAAAAAGGTTCCAACAGGTTTCATGGCTTCTTTGGCCCAGCAGGGAAGTCAGCTGTTATCTTCGGCAAAGGATGCATATATCGATCGTCTCGACTCGTCTGAACTCACCCCCACTCAAAAGGCTATGATGTTACGTGTTGCTGGCCTTCGAGACCTTGATAACAATAAGAATGAGATTGAAGTCACAGATGAAGATGGTGTGATTAGTGTCGCAAATGCTAAACGTATGCTTAAATGGCTTGCAGAAGGTGTGCGACGAGCGTTGGAGATGGGAAGTGGAAGCGACACACCTAAAGATGTCTCGGCCCTTCTGAACCTCCTGCTTAGCAGCATGGGTGAGGTGTATATCGAGACAGCACTTGAGGCTGCTGCCGAACGAGCCGCCGCCCAAGAGAACATCAAAACCGAGCCTGATTTGGCCTACCTTCCTTCAGTGCGACCGGCAGTCATCATTACAAATGTGATGTCGCGGTTCATTAACACGGTACTCATACGCCTTGCAGAAACAAATACCACTGTTCGACGTGGAATGGAATCACAGACCAAAGCGAGTGTGGAGAGAATCGAAAAAAAGGCTAACGACATCATGCGTAGTACCATTACTGTGGTACTAAACTGGATTACAAGGCTGTTGGCATGCCAGAAAAAAACGGACTTTCGACCTAAGGATAGTGATCTTGGTTCAATTGAGACCTTACAAACTGCGACCTGTCTTGCTATCTGTAATTTTCTCCAGCGTGTGGTTAAGAATGCCGCACAAGCTGTTGATGGGCAGAATCTCGAGGTATTTAGTTGTGAGCTCGCGATCAGCATTCGAGACATGCTGTTTGAACACTTCAAAAAGTTCCAAGTGAATGCTACTGGTGGTTTGATGGTTACGAAAGATATATCAAGTTATGTGTCCGCGCTGAAAGACTGGCCATTAACAAAGGATATCACGAGTGAAGTGGAAATCCTTAGCGACATTGGCAACTTGTTCATCGTTGGAGCAGAAGCTCTTAAAGAAAAATCGAGAGCTGTGCTTGCAAGTGGGGCCAGCAAGAAGTTGCAGAAAGCAGACTTCAAAGCTTTTGTATTGAAGAGAGACGATTCGGGAAGCGTGGGAGTTCAAAGTGTGCTTGCAGGATTATGATACCAAAACTCGAAACGGATGTCAATTGGAAAGTAGGCGTTCAGGTGTAAGCGGGAAAACAAGGGTGAATAAAAGTCATCTCATATGAGAGGGCCTTCTTGGTGGTTCACCATTATCTATAAAGTTGTACAATATTACAAGACAAATACGTTTGCCGTACATGATCTGCTCAAATATAGAGTTGGGAGGTTCTTCGTGATCCTATGAGATCCATAAAAGGATCCTTCTACGTGACCTTTCTTGGCCCATTACATCCATCAAATTCCGCCATATAACGCCGTTTCAATGCCCAAACTCCATTGTAATCCTTTAATATCGTACAGGCGGTCTTCGCCATTGACTCATGGCAAATTGAACCCAAAACCAGCCATACAACTCTTATATTTTTCTACCATACTTGCGCAAGCTACTTGCGGATCCTTGGCCGTGCTAAATAGCATACATTCGTCTCGAGCAGCTTTCTCATCTTTACATACGCAGCACGGCTTTTCCAGAAACTACTTAGCTAATGTTCTAAACTGCCAATCATGAAAAGAAAATGGGTCCGTACCTTGGGCTTTGCAGAAGCTTCTCCAGTTGGTTTAAGATCTACGCCCATATTTGCGCTGGTGGCCGATGTAGCTAGTTTCAAAATCAATAACTTGCTCACTCAAAATGGATGGGGCAAGGAACGTTGAAGTAGAGAAAGAGGCATACGCATGCTGATTGCAGATGTTGACATGTTCATATGTCGAATATCGTCTTTTAGAAGGCTTTGTAAATAGTACATGTACACTTGGTTGTAATTTTGCCTCTCAATTTGTTGTGTTCGTGGAGTGTTTGTATGTGGAATTTTATATTTGTATTTGTATTTGTAAGAAAGCTCCAAAATTCCATCCATCACATAACATCACGACATTATCCCGGACCGAGCGGCTGTCTGCGGCCGGTATGTCGGTAAAAAGTCTCCCCGATCCGTCAAATGACCAAATCGAGATTAGCCTGTCTTAACCCTGAGCATTTGAAGACCTGCAGCTGCAACCCCCACCATCTAAAAACATTGCCGCATCCATCAATTTCTACAATCTGCAACTAGATCTCTTACTTGCAAATTTTTGTTTTTTTCCTGTCCCTTTCGAAACTTATTATACTTGCGCACCGTTAAGACTCAAGATGGCTACCGCAACAAAAATTTTCTCGTTGGAAGGAAAGGGATTGAAATTAGATTCCGCCGCTGATGTCGAGCCGCATATCAAGACACTGAGGGAGATGAAAGATGTGGAGGAAGTGAGATTTTTGGGAAACACCTTGGGCGTTGAGGCTTGTAGGGTGATTGGGGAGGTTTTGGAAGAGAAGACAAGTTTGAAGGTATGTCGGGTCTTTCTCCATCAATGTCCGTTTTAATCCTCCCAAAGCGGCATTTCAGATGCCTAGAACGAGGGGACAAATATAGTTGCTGACCTCTACATTAAGATTGCAAACCTGGCGGATATATTTACTGGACGATTGCTCAACGAAATTCCACAAGCTCTTTCATCCCTCCTCACTGCTCTGCTCAAGCTCCCAAATTTGCACACGGTCAATTTGAATGATAATGCCTTTGGACTCAATACTCAAGCTCCACTCGTCGTATTCCTTTCTTCGCACACTCCACTTCAACATCTTATCCTCAATAATAACGGACTGGGACCTCATGCTGGTATTCTGATTGCAGATGCACTTAGCGCATTACACGCAAAGAAAGTCGAGGCACGTGCGGCAGGAAAACAAGTTCCGGATTTGGAAACTGTCATTTGCGGACGCAATAGATTGGAGAATGGAAGTATGACGGCTTGGGCAAAGGCATATAGCTTGCATACTGGTGTAAAGGAAGTCAAGATGGTACAGAATGGCATTCGACAGGAGGGCATCAGTCACTTGTTGAGTGAAGGTTTGAGATATGCGAAGGACATTGAGATTCTCGATCTACAAGACAATACTTTTACAATTACGGGTTCGAAGGCCTTGGCTAGAGTTGTCGGAGGATGGGCCAATATCCAGGAGTTGGGTGTTGGAGATTCCTTGTTGGGTGGGAAGGGAAGTGTTATTTTTGCAGAGGCTTTGAAGAAGGGCAGAAACACCAAGTTGGAGATTCTGAGGTTACAATTCAACGATATTGGAGTCAAGGGTCTAACAGTCTTTACCGCCGCTGCGAAGGAGGCTCTACCAAAGTTGAAGAAGATTGAGTTGAATGGAAACAAATTCGACGAGGATCATGATTGCATTGTGGAATTGAAGGAGTTGTTGGAGGAAAGAAAGGAGAAGTTAGCGGGTGAGATAATCATTGAAGATGATTGGGGTCTTGACGTATTGGAGGATTTGGAAGGGGAGAGCGATGAAGAGAGTGATGAGGAAGAAGAGGAAGAACAAGAGCAGCAAAGAGAAAAATTGATCCACGACGCAGAGGAAGCTCAAGAAGGGGAACCTGTTGCACAAAGAGAGGACAATGATGTCGATGACCTCGCAAAGGTTCTCGGCAAGAACCTCCAAGTCTGAAAATGGTATTACGATTATGAATGATGGATTTTGGATGATTTTGGCGGAAATGAATTTTCAGGGTTGGCATGGCCAAGGAATGGTTTGGTTGGATGGGTAGAACACGTTGAGGGAAAGGAAAGGGAGAATTCGGGCGGAGCTCTTTGTGCATACCCCCACTCATGTCACTGAAGTAGAACCTTCGGTTTTCTGTTTCATGCACATATGCATAGCATGGTATAATTGCTTCTTTCTTGACGAAAGTTGGCGTTGCAAGCATTCCCGTAGATAGATACTATTAGACAGGTAAAGAGTTGACATTTCTTTGCCATCCAAATAAATATTATTCGTTGCTGATTCAATTTTCATCCGAGTATTGTATTATAATAAGAAGCTTATATCCCAATAAACCTTCAATACCTCAGAGCTCACCCAATAACATTTGTACCAAGATTATTGAGGCTCTTCCACATCATCTCCAATTCGCCTGTGTATATGTATGTATGTCATGTCTGCCATCAAACTCCGAACTCGGTAACCAATCAAGTTGAAAACACCCGATTCGTTACCGAATTGACTTTTTCAGCCCAGTCATCATTTTTAAGCGTCCATCTAGATTTCTTGATTATATATCAAAATTCCATAAAAATATCTAGGATCTGAATACTCACTGTATCTGGAAGAAGAACAAGTCGGAAATCCTCTGTGATATATAATACAAATTCCATATTTATGTGCTGAGTAAATAGGTAGGCAAATTCTAAGTTTAGGAGCTACCTCGGCCTTTACTCGCAAAGTGGGAGAGTTGACTATCTTTTTTTCCTTTGTTGATATATTTATGACTCTTCACTCTGAACTTGTCAGATTCCTTTTTTATTTTACTTTTTTATTTTGGGTATTTCAATTGAAGAGATGGATCCTTCTGGTGCAGGAACATGTGCGCAAATTGCTAGGCAAGATGCTCATCGAAAGGTTGATGATGGAAATACGATACCGAGTTCCTATGAATCGGGTGGCGCGAAGACTTTTGATCCAGTGGATATAGAGATAGCGAAGCAAAACACCGGATGGAGGAAGATTGTTAGGAATTTCACTCCCTCGTATGTTATTTTCTTCTATGTCATCAGTATCTGAGGGCAGACTCTCAGGGATGAGATCTTTGCCACTCTCTTTCTCCTCCTTTTCACGTTCTAACATACCCCTTCTAGCTGGTTCTCCGTAACAATGGGCACGGGAATCGTATCTATTCTGCTTCATAATCTCCCCTACAATGGCGCCTGGCTGAAATATATCTCTATTATCATATTTGTACTCAATATCGTGCTTTTTTGTACATTTCTTGGTATTTCGCTGGTGAGATATGTTTTGTATCCGCAAATATGGAGTGCAATGATACGGCATCCAGCGCAATCACTATTCCTGGGAGCCTTCCCAATGGGACTGGCAACGATTATTAATATGATTGTCTTTGTGTGTGTACCGGCTTGGGGAGGATGGGTGGTTTATTTGGTGAGTTTTGTTTACCTTTTACAGTTTTGAGGAACTTGGGCGGCGTAAATGAGGACTGATTTTGTGTGTAGGCTTGGGCTTTGTGGTGGATAGATGCGGTTGTTTCTATAGCGACTTGTTTCTATCTTCCTTTCGTAATGTATGTTTCCCCTTTTATTCAGATTCTCTGAATTATTTGGCTGATCTCTCTCATAGTATGTCTTTTCATAAAGTTGAACTCTCAACTATGACAGCCGCCTGGCTTCTCCCGATCGTTGCCCCTATCGTTGCAGCTGCTTCAGGGGGCATTGTCGCTTCCGTCCGTAAGTCTATTTCTGTTGTCTCAACTCCACATTCCTCCATATGTGGATACATCCGTTTGAATTTTGCAATCTTCTTACTTTTCATCCAAATTGGATCACAAAATTTTCTCCAAATTCCATCACCTAACAAATGAACGAACAAAAACTTACATCTCCCAGTTCCCAATCCTCAGCACGCTCTCTATACCGTCCTAATCTCCTACATCCTCTTCGGAACCGGTTTTCCCCTCGCAATGACAATCCTAGTAATCTACTTCCAACGTCTCACCGTCTACAAAATCCCTCCTCGAGAAGTAATCGTTTCTGTCTTTCTACCCCTCGGTCCCCTAGGCCAAGGCGGTTTCGCACTCATGCAATTAGGAAAAGTTTCCTTAACTCTTTTCCCCCAAACCAACACTCTCCCCGCCATCCCAGCTCCTGGTCCCGGTCCTATCTTCTATACTCTCGGGTTCCTATTCGCGCTTATCATGTGGGGCTTCGGTCTCCTGTGGTTATTCTTCGCGTTGGCGAGTATTTCCAGATCCAGATTTCCGTTTAACATGGGATGGTGGGGATTTACCTTCCCGCTGGGAGTTTTCACAACATCGACTGTGATGATAGGAGTAGAGCTTCCTTCAAGATTTTTCAGAGTGTTAGGGACGGTTTTTAGTGTCCTGGTCACGGCGTTGTGGGTAATGGTTGCGGTGGGAACGGTAAAGAGGGCGTTTTGGGGAGGGTTGATTTTCGCGCCTTGTTTAAAGGATGTGGAGGGGGCGGAGAGGGAGGCGAGGATACATTTTGAGGGGAGGGGGAAAGGGGGGAAAAGGGGGAAGAAGGGGGATAAGGAGAGTGGGGATGAGAATGGGAACGGGGTTACACAGAGGAGAACGGGGATTCCAAGTCCTGTTTAGGGTTAGCGAGTATGTGCTTTTTTTTGCTTTTGCATATTGTATTTTTCTACAAGCCTTTTTGCATTAGATTAGATGGGTTGGGATGAAGCTCGCGCTTTTTGTATTACTATTTTCTACTTTTCATGTCATATAGATAGATGAATTTAGTTTCTAGAGAACCCAATAATAATGTATAAGACACCAATACCAATACCTACACACTCTACCCATCTACAAACATCTTCAGACTCCAAAAAGTGAAAATCAATACAAATAGCAAATTAAATTCGACTTCTAGAATTTGACTCGAGTATCTAGAAAATTGAGATATCCTCTAACGTTCAAGTCATTTTTGATCTCCAGACTGGAGATGGAAGTTAAATTTCTCACCATTTGTTATACACGTACATAGTCATACTTATATCTCAAATACCTCTTAATACACAAATACATCCGTTCGTTTGTTGATACTATACCAGCCCCCAGCCACCAGAAAGCAAGAGGACAGAAGACAGGCGAGAGATAGAAAAGGGGTAAAAGAATATGAGAATCGAAAGGAAGTGAAAGAAGAGTAAAAGGGAAAACATGGGATTTTCCATCCTCTCACTTCACTTCACTTCCTATCCTATCCTATCCTATCCTAGTCTTACTCATCCATTACTGAGTTATACTACACCTTACTTGTGTTTGTGTATGGATATTTATAACTACTTAGGTGTGGGTATTGTACTAGATGTATGACATGATATGATAATTATACGGAATACAAATTTCTGTATCTCTTTACCTTGGCATCTTTCTCAAATACCACAATCATATATATACCCAGAATATCTATCTACCTACCCACCTACCCACTAGCGCATCGATTCCTGCCCAGGTAACTTATACCACAGATCTCTACTTCATACTCTCGAGTCTTTATTCCCATCCATCCCTCCATCCCCTTCACACTCAAACAAACAAATGAGCAGAGAAAACTTCGAAAACTTTGAAAATATCAGAGACTAGAAATCGCCAAAAAGATCTATCAAATATCCAGATTACAATTAAACCTTTCCGATGAATATACAAACACACAAATATACAAATATACGATAAATCTTCACATTCACAGAACAAGACGAGGAAAACACATCCAAGCACCACGATCATAGTAACAAGAACCCCTTTCATAAATGAAATTCGGGCTAGCCAACAAAATCCTCAAAAAATCTGTGAAGAAAGTAATGAACCGAGTATGCATATCCAACTTTTATTCATGTATCCCTATGCTTATCATCTGCATTGTTTTCCTGGATATTCCTCTTATTTGCTCCATTCCGTTCCATCTCTATCCTCCAAAACTCGAACGTATCCACTCAGGGAGATAGCTTCTTATATATCCATTTCTGGTTTATATGTTGATAGTGCACTCAGAAGATATATTCAACTCGAGCAATTCGTGGTATTTTAGATGTATTGATGTGCTTCTGGTATTCCGCCGCCGGAACGCAGAATCATATGTCTTTGAGTATTGTTGGTGAAAACTGGACTGTGAGCAGTTGTTCTGCTGCTTCTAGGACTCGTATACTCGTGGCCATGGCAGAGGGAAGATTGAAATAAAGTGAGGAGTAGATATTTGAGAGTCAAAAAAACAAAGAAGGAGCGAAAAGGGGCTGGAGAATGAAGAGATGAGCGAGAAGTAAGAGGAAAAAGACGTGTAGAGGAATGATGAGGAGGGAAATGAAATAAACAGAAGTGAAGGATGAAATGAAAGTGCACTGCGTTCAAACCACCATCGAAGTCGAACACTTCATTACCACTGATTACCTAACCACCCTGTGAAGTTTCTCAATATCATATCGTCGATGCAACCATCAGAACATCGCTTGGAGATTAATCTTCTACATTGGTATGACTGATAAACAACCTCGTGTATGTATTGCAACTAAATTTCCGAGCCAAGTTCGATATTCGGAAATGATCAAATCTTTTCCGTATCCAATAACACGTTAATCGGCAAAATTCAGCATGCAATTCAAGAAATTCAAGGAATCCATTCGTGCATATCACTCGGGTGAACTCGCAAATGTGAAGAAGTCTGAAACAATTTTCGAACATCATCAAAGTCCTTTGGTGTACGTTACTTTCGGACACGTACCGAGTGATTGTGGTTGACCCAATATCATTTGACGATTAGATATTGTCTCGCTTCGAGACTTGTCTAACATTGATAGGACTAACTGCTGTGATCTAGATTTAATGTCCGTGGGCGTTGAAGAAATCACAAACACGTGTAATTTAACTTCTACTCCAATCGGAGCAACAATGACAACTTTGTCAGCGCACAGTTGTACAAATCGATCTCCATAATGTATTAGGAGTATTATTTTGAAGCTACTCTCAAGGTCAACTTCGATCGACAAAGGGGTGACGATAGGATGATGCGGGTTACTAGTCTCGACCATCAAGGGACCAGGTTAAATCGGCAAAAAATACTAAGAGAACTCAAGATTGTTTGCAGCATTCACGTATTAAGGAATAAGAGATGTGGAAAGAGTGGTCTGGGCCCTCCTCCACAATCGTGAAGTTGTGACATCAACTCCTATTCTTTATCAAACTTTCGGACGGTACGAAAAGCACAGATAAATTAGGGATTAAGCGCCAGGTACCCGGGACGAACCCAATAGCTTCTGTATGATTCATGAGGCCTAACCACAGCGCGTATTACGATATCAGATATGTCTTGTCTTAGCCGCCGAATAGAAAGGGAAAAAGAGGCATATTGAATGATGATTGGCTCTCGGCGGAACCGAAGCCATTGGACATTGATCTGCACTAGTCTTTTTATGAAACTAGGTGATATTGAAAGTAAGAAATGAATAGTACGTTTCCAGATAGTACATAATTCTGCGAACGAGTGGTGGTGGTGAACTTGCATCTACTGGACGCTTGAACGCTGACACGACATTATGCGGTAATGAGGGGAGACTACCGGCAGAGGCGTGGAGACCGCAGGGAAGACATTGCATGGAAGCGCTAGAAGATTAATAATAAGGGAAATAAAAAATATGTGCACTCCCGTAGGCCGTACCGTTACTGTACGAGAGGAGTGGGATTGACATTCGGGCTTTCCTCCGAGGATGCCTCACCTGAACAACGAAGAAACGTTGTATTCTCCGTATCACAAAAAACTCAATAATATTACGAAATCGTACACACACAAATAGACGGATGTAAAAAGAACAGAAACAATCGGATCTTCAACCATCGGAATTCGGAAATGAAATTCAATGAAGAATGCGAAGTGTAGTAGTAGTGTGAGATCCAGATTGGTAGATGATATGTTATCGAACTTTCAATAAGCGGGACAATGAAGATGTTTGGTTAGAGATGGGTAAGCGAAGCAGAGGACGCTGATATCCAGGATGATGTTAATCTGATTGATGTAACATTAATCTATATGGATTATGAATTTCATTTCCTTCAACCAAAATTTCAACATTTCTTCATCTCAACCAGGACTGAATGCGTGTAAGATGTCAAATAGGCTAAATGTTGAAGCATGACAATGACACACACAGTATGCCATTGACAGCGGGGAACTTGCTGATATGATGATATATGGGGGATGGAGGATAAGGAATGTTAATGAGGACCCCCGTATATCAATGGGAGATGGATGTCGATGCAAACTTAATGGGGGATGTTGATGCGGGACAGTGGCCGGCCTTCCCGTTTGCTCGTGATGTTTACTAACGGCAATGTAAGCAAGAGCGAGAAAAGCGAGGCAACTTCAGGCAAGACTTGAGGCAAGAGGAAAAGATGAAAAGAGGAAAGAGCACATGAGCAAGGATATGAGACCAATAGAACGGTCACAACTTCCGAAAGAAGAAGGCGTCACAACCTTTCGGCCTTATAGTGGCTTCACACGTGCAGATAGAAAAAAATCACCAGGAAGAATGATTGGGAAGGATTAAAATGTCGAGAGCCATAAAAAAGGCTCAAAAAGGAATGATAATGCGGTTCTCCACCAGTAATAAAATAGTATGAAGTTGGATTTTCTGATTGATTGATATTTTTAAATTGGTCTGGACTTTTCGATAGACAAAAAACAGTATCATGTATGTATGGCACATATGGCACATATGGCATATATGGCATGATTTTGGTAGATGGATAACTTTGCCTTGCCCGCATTGTGCAGTAACTGGAGACGACCAGGATGCATTATCATAGATAGATTCATTAGGTACTTGAGTAGGTAGTATTGTGATGTGAAATTATTGAATCTGTTGACATCAAGATATACGGAGTAGATGCGAGCACTGCATAATACTGCCCTACATGTTGATGATGATACAATCTCTTTCTTACCAAGTTACCATACTTCTCGTTCCTTGATACCCAGCCTTTCCAACCCTCCCACGGGGATTTCACCCGTTTTGATCTTCAAGGCTCACGGTTATCTACAGTCCGACCACCGAATGTCCACACCGACCGAAGACTGCAGAAGAATCCGACCCTTTTGCTTTATTTTTATTTTTGGCCCTCATGCTTCAATATTGCAAGGCTTCAGTGACAGATACACACACACACACACACACACACACACACACACTCACACTCACACTCACACACACTCACACACATATACCACACCCTTTCTCTCGTAATACGTACCGTACATACTCCACCTACACCGACTTTTCTTGATCCTGATTCGTCATCATACGATTTATGGAACAAACAGGGAATCGAGGAAGGGGTTTCTTTGATTGAACGGAAACTGGAAAGTAAAATTGAGAAAAGAATGAGATTATTGGTAATGTTCCATCCGAGTTGGAATTGAAGGCCGAATGAATGTACTGTGCCTGGCCCAACGTACCTGATATTTTGGATGAAGTGATGCTATGATTACTATCATCATGTCATGGTACTATGGTAGTTGAGCAACAGATGAGGATTAGTTGACGGTTGACCAGCCATCTCTTTTGTTGATGTAGAAAGCATTTTCCATTAGATACAAATAAAGTTTTGATTAAAGCACCTAGAGAGAGACGGACGTTTACAGCCGCAGTAGAACATACAGGTACATACAGACATACAGACACATACATCGTACAGGTCAGCTCAACATGATGATGAAGATGATGAAGATGATGAGAATATCACGAGTCAAGAATGAAGATCATTTAATCCCGTTTTTCCCCTCTCTCCGGACCTCCACTGAGTCTATCTCACCCCCACTACTAATTAAGAACTTTTTTTTATTCCTTTCCAATATCAACAAGTCATGAGTTTTTTTCTTCCGTCAGTACAGTAGTAATATTAAGTAGTAAAGTAATAAAGTAGTAAAGTAGTAAAGTACAAGGTACGGATTGCTGTACCCAATCTAACCCAAAAAAGAACCAACCACTCCCAACCACCAACCAATTTATTGTTTTTGATTCCTCTTTTCTATGCACCAATGGAAAGTAGGAAATCAACGGCTCGTCCCTTTGCCCTTTGCCTTTTGCCCTTGACCCATTTATTATCCATTTACCTTAATAATATAAACCAATGAGAGGATTACTAGCTAGATTATTTAGAGCTATGAGGATATTGCTCCAAGTGACCCCGAAATGATTGAATCAATTGAATTAATTCTCCACATCTGTCTGTACAGTTTATACTTCGTAGGTACCGGTTGAATGTTGACTCTTGATAGTCAAGGGCCTGCAGGTTACCGGCCTTGTTGAAGAAATTCAAAATCAAGGGCAAAAGAAAAGAAAAGAAAAGAAAAGAAAAGAAAAGAAAAGAAAAGAAAACAAATAGCTGTTTTCACCTAGTAGCCATACCGATAACAGACCTTGGGATCTTAGACCTTGGACTTCGACCTTGGACCTTGACCTCATACCCTCCTCATACCTCATACCTTGCAGCCTTGATGTTGGTTTAGAAAATGTTACCTTAGAAAAATAATCAAATAAAATCCAATCCAGTCAAATCCAGTCAAATCCAGTCAAATAAAATAAAATAAAATAAAATAAAGTAAAACTTAACAAAAAAGAAAATACCAGAAAATAAAAAATCACACTATCCCCAATTCAATTTAGTTTCATCTTCTAGCTCAATCCACTAAGTTACTCATATCTCGAGATCCCCAATCAAAACCTTTCATCTCCCCCTTCCTTTAACATCAACAACGAATCAAACAATTTCAACGCAAAACCACAAACCAAAACGACCCATTTTCATTTTCATCGTTGTTACCCCAAGACTCAAACGTACTCAAGATACCAATCAGAGGTATTCGAGTATTTATCGAGTCCCTTTTTCACGATAACGAATCATTTTACCTCAATTCTACTACTCTTGCACAATTTGTTTTTCCATCCATACAGATTGTCGCATCGCATCGCAACTGTACACAAAAATAACCTTAACAATCGACACAACATAAAGGTTGATTAAAGAAAGAAGCACAGTCAATCCAATCCAATCCAGTCCAATTACGCTCGTGCTTTTCCTCTCCCGTTATTATTCACTCGGTTTATTGACGTGAATTGGTATTGGTATTGGTATTGGAATATCAATTTCTACCTATCTAATTTGTATTTGCCTAGGCATCTTTGTTTACCCATACTAGACGCGCTCAATTCCCAAGGGAAAGCAAGCAAAGAAGAGAGACTCCAATAACGTGTCAGATACCTTGTATCAAACATCGTGGGATTTTTTTGGAAAAAGAGGGGTGGTGACAAGCCAAAGCAGAACACTGCCAATCATTCATCGTCTTCCTCCACCAGCAATATCATCGCCATAGCCCTATCAACAACTCCAAAGACCTCAACGCCAAAACAATTGGCCATAGCACCGATCCCGTGATTAATTCTACCTGCGGGAAGGATTAAACTGAGCTTGCCATTGAATTGATCTGAATTGATTCCAAGTCGCGTATTGGAAGGTGAGTTTCTTCCCTAGTCAAACAATTTGATACTTCAAATTTCATATCCACCGTCTAAAAGTTGTTTACCCTCGGCTTCTGCTCTTGATTTGTACTCATTGTCGCGGCTGCGTGTCACACTAGCAACAAAGCTATGGGTACACAATAGAAGCTAAAGCTTGATGAGTACTTGATCATTCAAAGCAAAGCAAAGGAAACTAAAAGCAAAGCAAAGTGGGAAACTACTTATACTATATACATATACGAAACTTCTAGGATAACTAACTAACATTCATTTTGTCTACTTCTTTTAGCCAGTCAACTTGAAGAGTCACACAACACAACACACATACACACACACACACATCAGATCGATCTATACCAGGATTCAATTATTTCAAATCCACGTATTAATTCACTTCACTACTGTACTTGGTTTATTGAACCGAACCGACCCGAACTTTAACGCAGCAATACAGTTCATTCACTTCCGAGGAAAGTTGAAGTTACCTACCGAGCACTCGACTATCCAACCCAGTTTAGCTCATCCCAGCCCCCCCCCTTCCCATCAAAACTTTTTAACCTTACCAATCATTGAGTCAATATCATAAGGTACAGTACCCCTCAAAAACATTACAGCCGCACTGCTCTACTCCACGTCAAAGCTCCTTTATCGCAACTTGCAAGGAAGAAAAGCTCTTCTTTGCATTTATTGATACATAATACGTACAACTTACTTACACATACACTTATTAGGTACATCAAGGGTCCAACGCGCAACACAAACCACCAGTTTGTTACTTGATTTGAATTTTCAATTCCAAGTACGTCACGTCACCTAAATTAGAATAATATTCCCAATTATTATTCCATTATTACCGGTAAAGCTAAAGAAAGCTCATACACAAGGTAAGCGTAGCTTTTGCATGACCTCCACATGCATTGCCAGCGCATCACTGGTCAAAGGCAAAAAAAAATCATTACATCGGGTCCCAAACCCTTCCCCTCTCCATTATTCCAATCATTCCCTTTCATTCCGAAGCTTGATTCAATCTTGACCATTCATCATAACTAATTTGTTTGGTTGGATAGACATACATTGCAAAAAGTCAATATTTACTGGAGAAAGCTTCATTACTCTACGAGTGGCTCGCGAAATAGCTAGATACCACAAAAAGTTGTTCAACGTTTATCTTGAATAACTTCAACCCGATATTCTCACGTGGGGTGACCAACTTTCGAGCCTAATACGCCGCACGCCTCACTCGAGCGCCTTTCGTTTACATCAGCTTGCATATGCTGTGCTGCGGTCAATTGCGGTGTACACCTACCATATTGCTTGCCAGCACATCCACGCATACCAAGTCGACGGTTGACGACCAGGCTTAGGCACTAGCTCAGTGACAGCCACCTGGAACCTTTGCGACAGCATTGCCAACGCGTTAATCCGAGTCATCGAATTTTCGGATTTTCATCATAATACTCAACTCCAATTCATAACGTACTCGGTGAACTCGATAGCACTTCTTTCGTCGCTTTCTACACCTATCAAGAACTATACCTTATTGCCTCAACGCGCCCCAAGCTTCACGCAACCGCGACTTAGACAATTGAGATCTCCACTTCTTTACAAAATTCTCTTACGGGATCAAAACTGTACAAATGATGGAGTACGCGCATTATTCGCAACCGCCGCAAGGCCAGCATAATCATACGCAGGCGCATATTCAAGGTGGATATCCAAATTCTGGACAGCACCCAAATTCCGGAGCTCCAATTACTTCACCATCTCAACAACAACCAGTCCATTCGCAACATGCCGTTCAACAATCCCCAATTCTTTCTTCACAATCGCAGCAAGGAGGTCCCAATGCGGGACATATGCAGCAACACACTCTGGGATATCAACCAGCATACGTACCGCAGATGAACTTGCAATATGGAAACAATCCGATGAATACCCAGGCAGCAGCGATGGCAGCAACCAATGCAGCAGTTGGTGGTAACTACCCTTATAGTATGCCGGACTCCAGCTTGCCGCAAACATCGCCAAGAATTGTTGCCGGTATTAATGTGAAGAAGGAAAGAGTACCGCGGTCACCAACACAGGCTGCCATTAACAACCAAGTTGCTCAAAATAGACGTATGAGTGTACAACAAGTTGGCAGTCCTGCTGTACCTAATGCGCAACCTCTCATGAACCATGGGCCTCGGTCATCAATTTCAGGACCTCCTATGCCGGCACCTCCACCACACCCTCAATCTCCCGAACTCGTATCGGGAGCAGTTGAAGAGTCACCTTTATATGTCAATGCAAAACAATTTCATCGTATTTTGAAGAGACGTGTTGCAAGACAAAGATTAGAGGAGGCCCTTCGATTGACTTCAAAGGGTAGGAAGCCATATTTACACGAGAGCAGACATAATCATGCAATGAGAAGACCCAGAGGTCCTGGTGGTCGATTCTTAACTGCAGATGAAGTTGCAGAAATTGAGAGAACAAAGGGCGATGGTGGAGATGAAATTGACAAACCATTAGAAACCCCGGCCAAGAGTGTTTCTAGTGTGAGTGCCAGTTCGGGAACTAAGCGAAAGGCCGACTCCGACAATCTCACCCCTAGTAAGAAACCTAAATTGGTCGCTGCAGCTAGAAGCAGTGCTGAGGAAGATGATGAAGATGAGGATGATGCAGAAGATGATGGATGAACATGATATTTAATATCTTTCATAACATTCATCATTTCATCCACAGCTCCAATTGTTTATTTATGATATCACGACAGCGATTGTTTCTTGACCTGCTATTGTGTTCGTAACACTTCATTACTTCATTTTAGCGATTTTAAGGGTCTGGTTTTTTTTTTCACGCATGGGTCATTTCTTTTTTTTTTGGATATGAACAGGTTTTTCATGTCACAATGTGAGGATGTGCCGGCTGGCAGGAGTTTTCTCTCAGATTTTCAGTTCGGATCTCTCAGGTGGCTTTTACATTTGGTGGGATGGAAGGAATGGAAGGGATTATTGGGAGGGAAGGAATATCATATGAGGGTGTGGTAGGATGGATATCAGACGAAAGTATGATATAATTGAGATGAGGGGAAGAATTCAGATAAAAATATGAGGGAATTAGGGGAAGGACTGCATATGGATGGTTTCTCTTGAGAAAGTGTGGCTACACGGGACATTCGCTTCTCTTTTACATTTTTCATTTTTGATTCCCAATTTTATGAACGTACAGTACAGTGGAGCTTCCCTTTTAAACTTCAACCTTGCAAGAGACCCAAAAACCAGCGAAATGTTACTTGTTTTTTTTTACCAATTTCTACCAATGTTATTTTTTCTTGTAATTTCTGACTATAGGCGCTTTTTGATATGTTACTTATGGTGTGGTGTTGGTGTTGATGTGTATGTTGAACTGATATGTAGGGAGGGGAGCTGTGTGAGGGTATCTTCTCTTGTTCTTTATAGGATGTTTATATTGAATTTGAATTTGATTGATGGCTAGGCTATGTTAGGCTCTGCTATTTATTTGCGTTTCGCTCATTCATTCATTATGTATTGTTTTGTGTTGTGTTGTGTGAAATTGTGGTTGCTGGATTTTTTGATAGTTTAGGGTGTTGATGAGGTGGTGAGATAGCATTTTTTGTGATAGCGATTGTGATGGGGTTTCTTTTTGTGTTTCCGGGGTTTTGGGGTTTGATGATGAGATGCGAGTGAGATGCAAGATGCAGAGATGTGTGAGGTGTGGAGAGATGGATTGATGGGTGGGGAAATGACGGGGGAGATAGTATGGGGAATGGTCTAGGGAGGAAGGAGGAGGGAGGAGAATTGTCGTGGATTCGAAGGTGGAATGGAATGGAATTGAGAGCAAGAGGGTGAAGGGTGAGAGGTAGGGAGCTTACTCTTTCGTATCTGTCGCCGGATCTAGGATCTGAGATAGGAGCAGGAGCAGGAGTAAAAACTCACCAGACCTCTTTATCGCGAGTGGATGTGGATGTGGATAAGAGATGATATGATATAAAAAAGAGATACCTAGCTACGAATGGAGTTTTCTTATATTATATATTATTATATATAGCCTTGGATAGTTTATGAATGAAGAATTGATTGATTGATTCGTTTCGGGGTTTCTTCTTATATGTGGATGGATGTGTTTAAGTTACTCATACCTATACTCTTATTCTTATTCTTTCTTACATGCTGAGCACTGAGTATCAAACTTCAAACTTCAACAAGCTATAAGCTATGAAGTAAGAAATGTAGATAAATCATTATATCTAATCGAATCGAACTCCATCGAATCCATATAATTATCAAAATCCTATAGATCTATCTATCATCTACGATTGTAGTTTAGTTTATTTCGAACACCAGTGCGCTGCATGGTTATTCATTCATTCATTCATCCATTCATCCATTCATTCATCCCAGCTTGAAATGGAAGAACTTTTCCTGTCTTCTCTTCTCTCCTCTTTTCTTCTTCCTCCAAAAAAACCTCAAAAAGGGTATAAAAATATTTAACCACAAGTAATATGATCTTTCATCTATGCCTCCCCAATTACCATACCCATCTATAATGATATTGTGAAATTCTATCAGTCTAGAATTCTTATCCTCTCAGTTCACTTCAGTTCCGCTCAGTTCAACCACGACCATAACTCAGCAATTTGTTAAAAATATAAATGAATCGTAAAACTCATATCCCATGATCAAGCTAAGGATGAAAGCCAGAATTATCTCACTCTCCCTACAATAACGGAATTTACGACATCGCCGAATGGGTCCATGCGGACGCAGATATCGAGATATTGGGTTACTGCTGGGGTTGTGACGTCGAAGTCCTATTTTTTGGGGGTTAGCTATTTGGTTTTATCTTCTTTTCTTCAGATTGATTGAGATCCTATATCTCACATCCCATACCCATGACACCAAAGGAATATATAGATCATCAAGCAAGGAAAACAAAAGAGGAAAAAAGAAAAACATACACAATAAAGCACACTCCTCAACCCCCAAGCCCCCCTCATAACCAACAAACTCCCTTTCCTCATCTTCCCCACCACATTTTGCAAAATACACTCTTTATCCTCCTGAGAGCCTCCCACTAAAGCCGCTAACCATACGATATCATAACTCGGGAGATCGAGATCATTGGATCCAGCTAATGAGGTGATAAATTTCATTCCGGTAGATGGAAGTCCACCGAGTGATTTGCACAGGGCTTGAGCTTGGGCGTTGGCGAGGGGGTTACTGTCGATATTTGTGATAGTGGTAGGATATTGTGGGGTGAGGGAAATAGATGAAGTGGGTGTGATGTTGTATGTCATGTGGTTTGAGGAGAGTGCAGATAAGATGCAGAGACTAGTGAGTGGCATTGGACCAGAGCCGATAAAAGCGATGTTGGTGGATGGGGAGAGCGTGAAGCCAGTTGATGAAATAGCGGCTAGTTCGAAACGTGTTAGGTGTTCGTAGTTCTTGTCGTAGGGGAAGGTGGAGAGGATGCGATGGGCTAGGTACTGTTAGTTGTGGGGAATTTGGGCTAGAGAATGTGCGAGACTTGCCATCCTCATAGGTTCCAGTGCTAGAAATTGCTTTTGCCCAGTGGGACTCCATGCATGCTTCAGCGGTTGAACAGATCTCTCGGAGCGTAGGTAAAATGCTGGAAATTCGTCGGTCGTTGAGTACCTACATATTTATTAGTCGAAAGTTACCATTCGAGCCTTAGTTACAAAACTGACCAATTTTGAAATCAAGTCAGGAACAACAGTGATACATGTTCCCACAAGTTCTGAAAACAAAACATTGGTTACAGGAGAAGGACTAAGATCGGCGAGTTGGGATAACTGTGTATAGAGAGAGATGATTTTCTGGATGTAGACTTCGGCTTGTGGATTTGGGACATCTTTGATGGCATCTTTTATTTCGACAACGGGACTGAAGGAGGTACTGCTGCATTTTGGGGACGAGGGTGTTTTATTTTCCCGGTAGATTGAGCGGATGGAGGATAGTAGGGAACAGATGGAAAATTTGTCCATGATCGAATGTTCCGGGCTTTCCTGGAAACTATTACTTGTGCGTAAGATTCGGAGCTACAAGATAATTGTGAGATTAGAATGTGATAATTTAAACAGTTATTACGGTGCCAAGTATGAAAGGAGGGGTATTAGAAATTTAGAGTTGATAGGGAGGCCTCGTGGAGGCACGGGGTAACTATCAACTCCAATTTTATTCGTTGACTGATAAAATTGTATGTGATATGAAACAGTCGAATATAGAGCCATGGATGGGATATCCATATACCTGCGGACGAAGATATTGAAGTGTTATCCATATAATATACTATATGTGGGAAAAAATCTGGATCGAAAGTGGTGATTGTGAGATATTGCAAGATTACATTACCATAAATTTCTTTGCGTAGTTTATCTTGTCTTGGACAATCTCTTTGCAAAGTCTGTTAGTTCAAGTCTTGAAATTGAAAGAAGACAGAAAATAATCTGAACTCTTAGAAATTGATGTGTAGAAGATCCATAGAATTTTTGCTTGTACTCTTAAGTAGCCATCAAGGTGTTTTCCAGGCTCCATTTACATGTTTAACCGGGTAAGGCGACCAATCCAAAGCGTCGAATTGTTAAGATTATGGGAGTAAACCCACTTGATGTGATACTGAATAACTGGGAAGATATGTGAATCAATTGAGTTAGAAGATTTTTCATGCGAATGTGATCCTTCCATTTGCAGGTTTATATGGAGTGAATAAACAAGGAGGGGGCATGATCGCCCGGGCCATGCCAGAAGCTGATGGATTTTCCATGTAGCAAAGCTTTGTACGATACCCTTGTATTGTTTCATTCATGAGGAAGGTATGATAGATTCCAGAACTTGGGAGATCTTCGTTGTGATAAAGGCAGGTGCTCCCATGAAAAGGATTTTCGAAACTCAGGGTAATATTACAAGCATCGGAATACTGAAGCAAAAAGAGTGTCAACATCCAATGTCTTAAATATACATCAGACTTCTTGTGCATAACAAGTGATATGACACGAGAGCACATAGTGAATATTGCGCTTCCAGCACTGGTGGTGGACGGTATTGCTGGCATGGACACTTGACCCTGAGAAGAACGTTCGACATTCCACGACCAAGAAAGCTATTTAGTGAGAGGCAGTCATGGAAATATTTAATAATCATCATATAAGTTATCCTTTCCATAAGGTGTGAGCATCCGGGTCATAATTTCATAGTTGCTTGACCTTGCTTTAAGACGCTTCGTCGTCGATGCAATTTTTCTTCTCTGCCATCGTGTCAGCTACTCTGTGTACTAGTATAGATGTGTTCGAGTCAGCTTGAGGAAGTTATTGGGAACTTGTTGCCTCTAGTCTTGGTCGCTATTCCCCGACAAACAGTCGAAATAAAGAAAACGCAATGTTTAATGCCGACGGAACAGACTGGTCGGTACTAGCTAGCGCGAGCACTCTTCACCTTGAGAATCTTCAGATCAATCGATCTAGTGAAGAAAATAAGAGTTTCACAGCAGGATTGGCACCTCACTATTGCTTTCAATGCCCATCCCTCATTGAATCCCCTAGCTGAGCCTTTCAGACGTTATGAAAGCCAGGCGTAGTATGAATAGTAGCTTGTAGAGCTGAGAAGCCATAGCTACCTACGCGCATGATTAGTCTCGTGTATTGTAATACAAGAGGAAGGACTTGCTGCATGGATATCTCGAAGTCGGCATATCCCTGGACGTCATAACATGGAAACAGTAAAGATGACAGCTGTGAGAATAGCGAATAATGTCTCATATTCTGTTATAGTGATTATGTTGCTATGAATCTTTGCAGACACTGCAAGTATTACCAGGCGGGTGGCTGGATCCCGATTGCATTGCGGCGACATTGTCTTAGGTGGAATCATCGACAGACGAGCAACCCAAGCACACCATACATAAAATCGTTGCTCGACGAGTTTTGGGATCTTTCGGTAGAGCCAAAGATTGTATTGTAAAGAGGGAGATATCATATCGGTCTGGTGTTATTTTAGGGACTTAGCTTGTCTTGTAGAAAGGGTGATCCAAATGACAGACATCGGATTGTAGGCGAAGAGCACCATGGTTTGGCGTTAGCTGCGTATGGTCATGCGACAGAGCGTTGCGATCATGTCTTGTACCAACTAGAATCCGATACAGGGTAGATGTGAATCTCGGAGTACCAGATTTGTTCTATGTCTGGACTTAACTTGCAGATCGAAGGAGTGTTCATATAATTCTTGAACAAAAATTTGTTCCGATTATGGAGGTAACAAAAGATGAATTCCAACTTACACATAAGGAAAACATGGATATTTTGTAATGGCGTAGTACTACGAATTGAGACACATTTGACGTGTGGAGCTATTGTCAGCAGCTCCCAAGCATCAATATTCCACCTTTACAAGAAGCTGAAGAAGGCAACAGGATCGGATCCCTTGTAGCTTGGGTGGGCAACCCTTTATCTCTGTTGTTAGTTTTCTTTCAATTGGGAAAGGTGGCAGTGGATAACAGTCGATTCGACTCATTGATAACCTACAAGAGTTTTGCAAGGCTTTTGAATTCCCGACACCGGTGATAGCTGTACATTGGAACGCAGCCCAAATTCTGCATCGATGGCTTGCTTGATTCTCCCTTCTTTCCTTCAGACCACATAGATCCAATATCAACTACCGTCCATTCATTGGTGTACAACAGGGGAAAGGCCAAACTGTACCGAGGAAACATTCCAGGACTACCGACGGATTTGATCCATGGTTGGGGGTTTAAGTCGAACTGTTCAAGTAAATATAGATATTCGCGCGACGTAGTATTCTAGAATGCTCCCAAGTTACTCTACTGTGTCCATGAATCATATCTTCAAGCCCAGCTTACTAAAAGCATAGGGTTGCGGCCAAATACCTAGAAATTCATTTCATTTCAATGTATTAAGGCCGGGTGTAGACTGACTGAAAGTACCAGAAAGTACTAAGACTACAACACCAAATGAGCGGTAAATGCTAGGAACGATTCTGGGGCACAGAAATACAAGAACTCTCTTGGATTGGACATTAGAAGCCAACTTTTCTGACATGCTGATTTGACTTGACTTTTTGATTATCTTCTTCAAAGTGAATCGAATCAGAAATCTTCCAGTGTTAGAATGAAAGTTTGACATCACAAATAGTAACAAAAAACATCTTGTACTGGTCATTGAAAGTCAAATCCTACTTTACCTTTTCACGCTAGATTGACTTGATTGCCTATATAAATGGATGACCAATAAATCACGTGCATCATAAGGCTAACTTCACTAAGAGCTTCGGCCAATCATACAGTCTAATTTTACTTTAGCTTGGCTTATATAAGCGCTCGGGGTCTCTGCGATTCCCCCATCCAAAAAGTTGAGCCTTGTCTGTAGAAAGCATAGAAATATCAGAAGAAGTCCAAATCAACCAGGACGAAGAACGTTTTTAATATTTACGACATCACGACAGACCTTTCATTTCGGAACTTTCTATCATTCGAAACCCTTATTGTCTCTCAACTATTGACTAAATAGTTAATTTAATTTTTTCCGCAACATCTATACTTTCCCAGCCTTTTCTCGGAAGCCTTCAATTCAAGACGCGAACTACTTTTGGGAAGCACGCCGGTTCTGTTTGCACATAATACCGGTACTTTTCCAGCCTGACGATAAATTCTATTGTAATTGGTGTTATTTTCTCGCGCTGCATGAAGTAATTCCCGCAAGAGGCTTGCGCCAATGCGAATTTCGCTGCTATCGCAGCTATGGCTTCTAATAATATAGAGGTCCTCGTTCAGAGGTTGAGCTCTGCAGACACTGGTATGCCTCTGAATTACTGGACTTTTTCTTGACACCAAACCACTGTGCATATTTTGCTACGCAATTCTGGATATTCTCGTGCTAATTATAATGCGACAGATCTCAAACTCAAGGTCGATGCTGCTGTTCAATTGCGCGATGGCCTCGAGCATTACATCACCGGTCCCATATATCCGGCATTCTTAAGGAAGCTCATGCCAATTTTTATAAATTGCTTGAAGGGTCCTCCTGTATTTATTAGCACTAACTTGGAGCAGGTAGGCATCACAATAACGAAATGTGTGACGCAATGCTCACCTGGAATATTAGAAACTTCGATGTTGCGTCCTGGAGATACTTCATCGTCTACCAACGAACCCCCCGGAATCATTCGAGCCATATGCGGTGGAAGTGGTGGATCTTTTGATAAGTTTAGTCCGAATAGATAACGAGGAAAATGCTACACTATGTGTCAAGACTATCATGGACATCATGCGAAGTCAGACCAAGGTTTTGCAAGATAAAGTACAGACGTTCCTCGGTCTCATTCAAGATCTGTTTGACCAGATGGATTCGGTTGTTCGTGACCAACTCGATAATGTAGCCACTGGATCTAACCCCTCTGGTGTTCCGTCCACACCTGGAAGTTCGCAGACATTTCAGAATTCCCCTCGGCCTGGCTCGCCTGTTACCACTGGAGACATTGGTCAAGACCCGCAACAGCAGACGCGCAAGCTACTGAAAGGCATGCAGTCATTCAAAGTCCTTGCTGAATGCCCCATCATTGTCGTATCGATATTCCAGGTTTATCGCAATTCCGTGCCTCAGAATGTCAAGTTATTTATACCGCTCATCAAAAGCGTACTATTACTCCAAGCCAAACCACAGGAGCAAGCTCATATTGAAGCAGCGAAAAGAGGTACAATATTCACAGGTGTTAGTCCGGATATCAAGAATCGAGCGGCTTTTGGTGAATTCATTACAGCGCAGGTAAAGACTATGAGTTTCCTAGCATATCTTTTAAGAGTCTATTCGCAACAGCTCACAGATTTCCTTCCCACGCTACCGGATATAGTAGTAAGACTGTTGAGGGACTGCCCCCGAGAAAAGTCTGGAGCTCGAAAAGAGCTACTGGTGGCGATCAGACATATAATCAACTTCAATTTCAGAAAGATCTTTCTCAGAGTAATAGACCAACTCCTTGATGAAAGGACACTTATCGGCGATGGCTTGACTGTGTATGAAACGATGCGACCCCTGGCCTACAGCATGTTAGCCGACCTTATTCATCATGTTCGAGATGCATTGGAACCCGGTCAGATTCGGAAAACAGTTGAAGTTTATACTCGGAACCTACAAGATAGTTTTCCTGGGACAAGCTTTCAGACTATGAGCGCAAAGTTACTGCTCAATATGGCTGAATGTATTGCAAAAATGCCTAGCAAGACAGATGCTCGCCACTATCTAATAATGATACTTAATGCCATTGGAGATAAGTTCGCAGCCATGAATCGCCAGTATACCAATGCAGTCAAGCTCTCGAAGCACTATTCCCAGCATACAATCGATGCTGCCCCAGAAAACTATTTAGCAGATAAGGATAATCCACCAGACTGGGACGAGATTGACATTTTCTCGGCAATGCCTATCAAGACTTCGAATCCTCGTGACAGGGGCGCAGATCCAGTAGCTGACAACAAATTTCTGTTCAAAAATCTTATGAATGGCCTGAAGAATACATTCTACCAATTGAAGGCCTGCAACGGAGGTTCCCCAATTGAGCTATCGAATGCTCCTCCACATTGGGCAGAGGTGTCACACGGGTTTTCTGCGGAAGAGGTTCAGGTCATTATAAAACTTTTCCGAGAAGGAGCTTACGTATTTCGATATTACGAGATTGAGAAACCTGCGACAGAATCGCAATACTCGTCGCCTGTTGAATTCATGGCAAACCATTATATGGTATCTAGCAGCAAGGAGGAAAAGGATCTCCTTGAAACTTTTGCCACAGTCTTTCATTGTATAGATCCGGCCACATTCCACGAAGTGTTTCATGAAGAAATCCCCAAGCTTTACGAAATGATCTTTGAACATACGGCTCTTCTCCATGTTCCTCAATTCTTCCTCGCTAGTGAGGCAACTTCACCAAGCTTTGCCGGAATGCTATTACGATTCCTTATGGATCGCATTGATCAAGTTGGTACCGCTGATGTCAAAAAGTCATCAATTCTTCTTCGACTCTTTAAGCTAGCTTTCATGGCAGTGACTCTCTTCGCGAATCAGAACGAGCAGGTTCTGTTGCCACACGTTGTTAACATTGTAACAAAGTCTATCGAGCTTTCGACAACTGCCGAGGAGCCTTTGAACTACTTCTTACTACTGAGATCACTTTTCAGAAGTATTGGAGGAGGAAAGTTCGAACATCTTTACAAACAAATTTTACCTCTCTTGGAGATGCTATTAGAAGTCCTCAATAATTTACTTATGGCCGCTCGCAAACCAGCAGATCGGGACCTTTACGTAGAACTTTGTTTAACAGTACCGGCACGATTGAGCAACCTTCTGCCTCATCTTAGCTACTTGATGCGACCTCTAGTAGTGGCTCTACGCGCAGGTTCTGATCTTGTTGGTCAAGGTTTGCGAACACTGGAACTATGCGTGGACAATCTTACGGCAGATTACCTAGACCCAATAATGGCGCCAGTAATTGATGAACTGATGACTGCACTATTTGACCATCTTCGACCAAATCCATACAGCCATTTCCATGCACATACCACCATGCGTATACTTGGAAAATTGGGAGGTCGCAACAGAAAATTTATGACTGGTGCCCCCAATCTTAATTTCCAGCAGTTTGCGGATGATATCGCGACCTTCGACTTGAAGTTGATCGGCTCCAAGAAGGAGAAAGCTTTTCCTGTCGAGATAGGAATCGACATCGCAATCGGGAAATTGATGGAGGTTCCGAAGGGCGCTGCTGCTAAAAAATCTGATCCTTATTACAAGAAGCAAGCGCTTGCTATGGTCAAAGCCCAGCTCAAGTTGCGACTGGGCGCAGATAATCTTCCGGAGGACTTTCCTCGTCTCGTAAGGCTCCAGGCACAAGATCTCATTTCCAAAAAATCAGATGCAGATCTATCACTTTTCGAAACACCTGTCAGAGATCGGTCTGAAACTAAGAAGATGCAACAAGATGTCATGCTGAAGAAACTTTTCAAGGCTTGCATATTCGCAGTATCCCTTCCAGACTTCTCGGCAGAGGCTACTGCTCTCTTGTCCAACATTTGTAAACACGTTACGATTATCGAAGTCGCTAGATCATTAGGTGATATGAAAGTGAGAATGAAGCCGTTTGATGTCAATGCAGGAGAAGGCCCTCCTTGCATTGACAGCAAAGTTCTAGGGGATGCCATCGTCGAATCTCTCGCTTCCGATTTGCCTGCTGTGCGTGATGCCGCCAAGTTTGCTGCCCAAGAGGTTTACGATTCGACATCGACCATCTTTGGGTCCAATCGCTTCATTTACAGATTGTCTTTTTTCAGCCATTTGAGTAATGTCTTCTGTCACAGCTGTTATCAGGAAGAGTGGTTCACCAAAACCGGTGGTACTTTGGGTATTAATCTCATGCTAACAAAATTCGATCTCGGTGATAGCTGGATGCTGGAAAAGCAAGTTGAGTATACTAAAGCTCTCATGCATGTTGTCAAAGATATGCCCCCTGATCTGCCAGCGAAGACTCGCATTGCTGCCCAGGATACACTAGAGCTCCTTCTGAAGCGATGCGCCGGCAAATCTTCTAAAGCTGATCTTCAACCTTCGTCACAGCCTGGACAACCTTCACGACCATCTAAGCTACTTCAACTGTGCAACTTTTTCAATGCTGAGGTGTACCACATGAATGGTCATGTTCGTGAAACCGCGAGAAAATCCCTCGAGATTATCGCGAAGGAGATTGGGGTTGAAGTGTACGAGCTTCTTGCCCACCAGCAGGATCGAATCTTGGCTCCCATTTATAACAAACCCCTCAGAGCTTTGCCATTTGCAACCCAAATTGGATATATCGATGCCGTCAATTACTATATGAGTCTGAAGAACGACTTCCTTGCCTTTGATGACACTTTGAACAGACTGCTTATGGAGTGTCTGGCGTTAGCTGATGCACCAGATGAGTCGCTAGCGCCCAAACCCACCGAATATCGAACACATGAGCATATCGTCACTCTCAGAGTCTCTTGCATAAAGACCTTGACAACTGCCATGGGATTCGATGACTTCCAAAAAGGCCCGGCAAGTCCTACTCGAACTAGGATTGTCAGTGTATTCTTCAAATGCCTTTATTCTAATTCCAAGTCAACTATTGAGGCGGCCAATGATGCGTTGAGAGTCGTCTTATCTCATTCCAACAAGCTTCCCAAGGATCTCCTTCAAAACGGCCTCCGACCGGTATTGGCTAATCTTCAAGATCCTAAACGGTTAACCACTCATGGTCTCGATGGGCTAGCACGATTGCTTCAACTTCTGACAACATATTTCAAGGTTGAGATTGGTGCCCGCCTGTTGGAACACATTAGAATACTTGCAGACCCAAACTCTTTTCAACGTATTTCGTTCACTCTCGTAGAGCAAAACGAGCAGATGAAGATTATTGCAGCCGTATTCAACATTTTTCACCTCTTACCCCCTGCAGCCGAGCAATTTAAGGAGAAACTTATCGAGACTGTTTTGGAATTGGAAGAGAAACTTCGTAGAACACGCCATAGTCCTTTCAGAGAACCACTATACAAATACATCAATCGGTATCCTAAAGAGGTATGGGCCATGCTTCTCAGCAAGATTGAGGACCAAAAGTATGGCAGGTTTTTGGCGCAAGTTTTGGGTCATCCCGATAGTGCACCGCTACGAGCAGTCGTAGTTCGTAATATAGATTCTTTGATAAAGAGCTGCGGAGATATGGGTGCAGAAAACAGAGAGACCCGATATGCAGCCGTCATTAATGCCATCAATGTCATGCACTCCATTTGTAACTTCAAGGGAACCGAACTTTGGATGGATAAAAAGGAGAACTTAATGTGGTTCAGGCTAGTTGGCAAGAACCTTGAGCAGCATCTACGCACTAATACTCTTCCACAAAATCTTCGACTGGCAGCAGAACAAGCAGGACAACAACTTATGATCATCTTCACCAAGTTCCTGGAATACAATCCTCGTGACCTAGATTCATTCTTCAACCTAATCGAGTCCGTGACAGCTGAAGATTTCAAGCCTAACCAGCCAATCTTTGATTTTATTTACAAGTCTATAATTTGCAGCGAATCGATCGACTACCGTAAAGCTATTGTCCTGAGAAGTCTGGAGATCTACGTCGGTAAAGCTGCAACGCAGAGAAACAAGACGTTCCTCCTGCACAATCTTGTCAATCCAATCATCGCCATGGACATCTTGCGCAACTTTCAGCAGCCATTATCAGCCAAGAGTCCCCGTCTTATAGACAGGACGATTATCGAATCGATACATACCAAAGTTTGGAAGGTCGGGCTGCCAGATCCAAGTGATGATCTGACACAGCCAGGAATCGATCATACTCGAATGGAATTGTTGCAATTGACAGCCATGCTCGTGAAATACAATCATTCCATCCTTCAAGAAGCCAGGAAAGACATCATTAAGTTTGGTTGGGGCTACATCAGGCTCGAGGATGTCATCAACAAGCATGCGGCATATGTCGTTATCGGATATTTCATTGCACACTACGAAACGCCTGCCAAGATTGTCCAGCAAGTGTATTTCTCTCTTCTCAAAACCAATCAAAACGAAGGACGGGCTTTGGTCACCCAAGCATTAGAATTAATTGCGCCAGTCCTGCCAAAACGTTGCAATGCTGTACCTGGAGATCGCAACCCCGTATGGGCTGCTGCTCCACGCCGCATACTCGCAGAGGAAGGCAACAATGTGCAACAGATGACAAGCATTTTCAATTTCCTTGTGAAACATGCAGATCTTTTTTACGAATCTCGTGACAAGTTTATCAATCTCATAATTGGCTCTTTGCGAAAAATTGCGTTGCCGCAAACAAATCCAAATCCATCCAACGAGAGCAAAAAGTTAGCATTGCATTTGATGTCATTGATATGGCAATGGGAGGAGCGCCGTGTCCAAGGGAAGTCAGCTTCTCCAGAAAGGTCTTTGTCCGAATCTCCAAATACAAAGAAAAGAAAGCTCGACAGTCTCAACGAGGCTCAGACTTCGTCTCCATCACCATCCAGACCTGGAGCTGCTTCTGCGAGTGATAAGCCAGAGTATCAGATACCCTCTGTGATGCGTGCAAAGATGATCAAGTATCTTGTTGAATTCATTGCCTCGCTCAATGAACGATACCCTCTACCATCTGCCCGAAGCCGAGATACAACAACGTCTCACGGACCAGCACAACCAACTCCTTCTGTGGAAATCTGCAAGAAATCTTTGGCTTTACTTTGGAATCTTTTACAGCCCCAGTACTGGGGTGATCTTGACATTGATCTTTTCCCAAATGTTACGAAAGAAGTCCTCGCAAGTGACAAAGCGACAGCGGCCCTTGCAAACGAACGCCCTGATAAGGACAAGCCGGACGATAAATTTATCACAAATATTGTCAATACACTGCAAGTTGTTCGGATTGTTGTCAACGTAAAGCCTATCAAATGGATTCTCGAGAAAGTGCCAGAAATCCAACATATTCTAGAGAAGGCACTGAAATCCGATAACCCAGAGATTCAAGATTGCCTGCATGCTGGCAACGAGAAAATCGACGATGGACGGAAATTGAGTCCTCTGCTGAAACGTATTTTAGAAGCAGTTCCCGATGATACCCCAATGGAAGATGCAGACGCAGAGTCGGAACCGGAAGCCTCAACTTCTGAGATCATAACTTTCCTATCTGCTATAGCTACAGAGACGCTCCAGGCTAATAACTACATATCTGGTCTCAACATTCTCTGGACTTTAGCGCAGAGAAAAGCATCGGAAATGGATCAGCATATTCAGCAAGTCATGAAAGCTTTGCAGCAGAAATTGGCGCGTGAGCATGTAGGTCATTACCAAGCATTAACGGGTCAAGGTGCAATTCCTGCCGCGATGCGACCTGGTGAGGTTGAGCCTGTTGGCCTCATGACACCGTACGATCTGGAGATTCAAACTGGGCTTACTCTCAAAGCCATTGACATAATATCCTTACGCATGGATACTCTTGCTGACAATCGTCGTCCATTCCTGAGCGTCCTCGCAACTTTGGTGGAAAAATCTTTGAGTAATCCATTATGTCTCAAAATCTTGGATATGGTAGAAGGCTGGGTCTTTAAGTCAGATGGCTCCTGGCCTACTTTGAAAGAGAAGACTGCTGTACTGCATAAAATGTTGACTTTTGAGCAGCGCACGGATCAGACGCTATTGATGAAGTTCTTGGAGCTCGTCATCCGCATCTATGAAGATTCGAAAATCACGCGCACCGAGCTGACAGTTCGCATGGAGCATGCTTTCTTGATCGGCACAAGAGCACAGGACGTAGACATGCGAAATCGATTCATGGCTATATTTGACAGAAGTCAGTCCAAGACGGCAAGTACAAGGCTCAATTATGTCATCATTGGACAGAACTGGGATACTCTCGCAGATTCTTATTGGCTAGCGCAAGCTTCTCAATTGCTTTTAGGTGCTGTGGATTCTAACCACTCCATCCACTTGCATTCGGATGACTTCAAGGTGATGCCTGCTTCAGTACTTTATGAGACTTATGCTAAAGACAATCGAAATCCTACTTTGCCACAAGACAATAGATTTGACAGTCTCATGGCATCTCACAGACGCTTTGTTGCTGAACTAGGGGATGTTAAAGTACGAGATATTGTTGAGCCTCTGAGCCAACTTCAGCATCTTGATCCAAACATGGCTCACGAGATATGGGTAGCTTTATTCCCAATATACTGGATTGCCACGCCAAAAGATGAACGAAGCGAACTGGAACGAGGCATGGTGACTCTACTCACGAGAGACTATCACTCGCGTCAAATCGATCGACGACCCAATGTGGTGCAATCTCTCCTGGAAGGTGCAGCTAAAGCATGGCCCGAGTGTAAATTACCACCCCACGTACTCAAATTCCTGGCAAAGACCTATGACGCTTGGTACACAGCGCTTGTACAACTTGAAAAAGCTGCTATTAAACCCGAGATTGAAAGCGAATTGGTCCGGGAAAGCAATCTCGATGCCCTTGTAGAACTGTATTCTGGGCTTCAGGAAGATGATCTTTTCTACGGAACTTGGCGCCGCCGCTGTGCATATGTCGAGACTAATGCTGCACTCTCATACGAACAGAACGGAATGTGGGATAAAGCTCAAACTATGTATGAACATGCTCAGATTAAGGCACGAACAGGGGCACTTCCCTTTTCACAAGGAGAGTACATACTATGGGAAGATCACTGGGTTTTATGTGCCCAAAAACTTCAGCAATGGGAAGTTCTTCAAGATTTTGCGAAGCACGAGAATTTCCCAGACTTGCTTCTTGAGAGTCATTGGAGGCAATTTGACATTTGGCAAGAGGCTGAGAGTCGTGAATCACTAGACAACATCATCAAAGGTGTCATGGATGCGCCAACGCCAAGGAGAACGTTCTTCCAGGGTTTCATGTCTTTGCTCAAGCTACACAAGAAGACTGAAACGCAAGCAGATTTCAACAAAGTCTGCGACGAAGCTATCCAACTTTCAATCCGCAAATGGCACCAATTGCCCAAACGCATTACCAACGCACACATTCCACTACTCCAAAATTTCCAACAGCTTGTGGAATTACACGACGCCAGTGTTATATGTCAAAGCTTATCGCAGACTACCGCTGCCAACCTGGATGTCAAATCGGGTGAACTGAAGCTTTTATTGGGAACTTGGCGCGATCGACTACCAAATGTCTGGGATGACATCACAGCTTGGCAGGACCTTGTCACATGGAGACAGCATATTTTTGCTCTAATCAACTCAACCTACTTGAACCTTCTTCCTCAGCAAGCTCCAAATGCCAATGGTGCATCCTTTGCCTATAGAGGTTACCATGAAACTGCTTGGATCATCAATAGATTCGCACATGTAGCCCGCAAGCATAATCTACCTGAGGTTTGCATCAATCAACTAAGTCGGATCTACACGTTACCAAACATAGAGATTCAGGAGGCTTTCCTCAAGCTCCGAGAACAAGCAAAGTGTCACTACCAGAACCCTAACGAGCTGAACAATGGTTTAGATGTCATCAATAACACCAATTTGAATTACTTTGGTCCTACCCAAAAGGCCGAATTCTACACTTTGAAGGGCATGTTCCAGGAAAAGCTCGGGTTACGTGATGAAGCATCTGAGGCTTATGGAATGGCATTGTTTTTTGAGATCAAGCTTCCGAAGGCCTGGGCTGAATGGGGTTATTTCAATGATCGCTTGTTCAAAGCGAATCTAACTGATTACACGTTTGCCAGGAATGCCTTAAGTTGTTACTTGGAAGCAGCCGGGTTGTTTAAGAATGCGAAGTCTAGAAAACTCCTCACAAGAATTCTCTGGTTATTGAGTCTCGATGATGCTGAAGGTACACTTTCGAAACAATTTGATGAGTACAAAGGGGAAACACCGGTCTGGTATTGGATCACATTCATCCCTCAACTTCTCACAGGGTTGGGACACAAAGAAGCTGCCAAGGCACATCTCATTCTGTCTAAAATCGCAAAACAGTACCCTCAGGCGTTGTTCTTCCAGCTCAGAACAAATCGTGAAGATATGCTTGCTATCAAGAAGACGCAGGAAATGAAGGAGGCTAAGAACAAGAGAGCCCAGACTCAAGCCCAAAACCAGGCATCGAGCGGTACCTCTAACCTCAAAACGGAAATCGCCAACGGCGCAAGATCTGAAAGTGCCTCCGCATCACGGCCTGGGACTGCAAGTGCCGAGGCTGCTCCTTCGATCAAAACAGAGCCTGGAGAAACGAACGGAAATGCTGCCAGTACAAACGGCGCTCCTGTCAACGGGGCACCTGCTAATGGCGCGGCGAGTGCTTCACAAGATGTCACAACATCCCAGGCACCTCAGAAGAGACCTCCTTGGGAGTACACCGAAGAATTGTTGGGAACTTTGAAAACAGCGTTTCCATTATTGGCACTTTCCATGGAAGCGATGGTTGATTCTATTCAAAAGAATTTCAAATGTCCACCTGACGAGGATGCATACAGATTGATAGTAGCCTTGCTCAATGATGGGCTTTCTTATGTTAGCCGTACCCCATCTTCGTATGCTAAGGACACCAGACTGCCGCCAGCGACAGAAGCAAACATCACTCGCTTTGCAGAGACTATTCTCCCCCCTCACATTAGGACGTCGTTTGAACAGGATTTCGTTAGGCACAAACCTACAATGTTCGAGTATATTCACAAGCTTAGGATATGGAGAGATAAGTTTGAAGAGAAACTGGATCGTCGCACCCTGACAATGCCGCTTGAAGGGTACAACTCTTATCTTATCGATTTCCGTTTCCAAAAACTCGATGAAATAGAAGTCCCAGGGCAATATCTTCTCCACAAAGACAAGAACCAAGACTTCGTTCGCATTGAACGATTCATGCCTGATGTGGATCTCGTGCGTGCAATTGGGGTCTGCCATCGTCGTATTAGGATTCGTGGTCATGATGGAAGTCTGCATCCCTTTGCTATACAGCATCCTGCGGCACGACATTGTAGACGAGAAGAACGCATTTTGCAGTTGTTCAGACATTTCAATGGTAGCTTAAGCAAACGAAAGGAAAGCAGAAGACGTAATCTGAACTTCCATCTACCGTTGATGATTCCTCTTGCACCCCATATCAGAATGGTGCAAGACGACCCAACCTATATCTCATTACAGGGAGTGTACGATGATCACTGCAGGAGAAATGGAGTTACTAAAGACGCGCCAATTGTGTTCAATATGGAAAAGCAAAAACTCTTATTCGATCAAAAAGTAAGTTTCATGGAGGATGGTACTTCCCAAGTTTCTGTAACTGACTTTGCCAAGCAAAAGACAACTATCGAACAATCTGCCACGGCTAAACTCGAGACTTTTGCTGCTATTCAAGAACGATATGTTGGCCCATCACTTGTTCTTGGATATTTTACGAAAACCTACCCATCGTTCTCTGAATTCTGGCTGTTCCGAAGACAGTTCTCTTATCAATATGCAGCTCTTACATTTATGACGTATATTCTACATATGCATAATCGTTATCCTCACAAGATCACAATTTCACGTGCCACAGGAAACATTTGGGGATCTGAATTGATGTCGTGTATGGCAGCAGGCAAAGCACTTTTCCACAACCCTGAGCCTGTACCATTCCGCCTCACTCCCAACATTCAGACACTTATGGGACCATTGGCTACTGAGGGTATTTACAGTTGTGCCATCATGGCTATTGCACGATGCCTCACTGAACCTGAGTTTGAACTCGAACAGCAACTCTGTCTTTTCGTACGCGACGAAATGATATTCTGGTTCACGAGCAGCCATAGAACTACCACCAAAGATACTGATTTGAGGGACGCTGTTCAGATAAATAGTGACATGATCGTTAAGAGGGCATTGAGCATAGCTAAGTCGCCAGAAGGTGCGTTACCTGCTAACCAGACGGTCATTGACTTGATTGCCAAGGCAGTCAATCCCATGAACCTTGCGCAATGTGACGCTCTGTGGATGCCATATCTATGATCTCAAGGGTTGGGATTTTGAGATGTGAACACGAAAGGGAAGGAGAAGGAGACTGAGAGGGGGGTTCTGTGTATTTTCTCAAACATTTTAGGCGTTATTGGCTGGTGTGTAGGAATAGAAGCTTGCTTGGCTAGTGAGCGTGGGGGAAATCGGAAGGTTGACTTACGGTTGATTTAATTAATTTTCGGCGTTCATCTTGGGGGAGATGCTGGCGAGTTAACGGGAGGCATAAAAGTGAGGACAGTATGGATTTAGATTAGGGTGGCATGATATAATAATCAGGAGAGTGTTTTTGATATTTTCGGCGAGGAAATGCCCATGTAGATAGTATTTTCGTAGCCCTTGCCGTGAATATAATTACGCTTCTCAAAAGCGACAACTAGCCTATTGTACTTTCGGTGACAGTGAAGTTTCACCCATTCACTATCGAAGTACGACGCATACATTCCACGTGAGCGGTCATTGAAGGCAAAGTCGCCTCCCAAGGCTTCAGTCAATCTTCCATTGCTACTGTATAACGTCGTCTCATCACATGTGATAAACTCATGCCACATCAAGTCACACATAATTGAGATTTCTTCTCCTTATCGTGCTTTTGCATGAAAACACATATCACATCATAAACTTCAGTATCAAATTTTATCTTTGTATTCCATCTTCATTTATCCATCTTATCTAGCAAGGTATTCAACCGAGCCAATAACATCCAAAAATTTACTAATCCAATTAAGAGACTCATTGTCATCTCATGGGAGGTGTAGTTTACCAATACCTCATTTGCCATCCACGCAAGCTATGCAGATACACTCATAAAATCCCATCAATTCGCTCCATAACTCCGAAGTACTGATATTTTAAATATTCCCCATCACCCCTTATCTATCGTCCTGGCCCCTTTAGAGTTATACCTCTTCGTGGACTTTATTGGTTTGTTATACAAACAGTTTCATCGTGCTTTCTTTTGCTTTTCTTTTCTATCATGGTACACATATATATGCAAAAGAGCTCCTTGGATTTGCGAATCACTTTCTCCAAGTGGTCTAGGTAGTTCATCGTCTAAGCATATATCCCAAATTGGGCAAGCCACCCACGATTCTCTTCACAATCTCATCCTGCTCCATTTCAAATTTGGTCTTTGAATCATGACTTGCATAGGTAGGGACCGGAGGTGAGAGTGTAGATTTAGGCGAAAGAGTAGAGAAGGTAACGGTTTTAGGTTTTGGTGGAGCCGGATAAGATTGTGGTCTTGGCTTTGTGGTTTGTTTGGATAGTAATATAGGGGCAGGTCCGGTTGCGACTGCCGGTGCAGGAGTTGGTGCATCGAAGAAAGAGAAATCGACTGACGCCCATGGATCCTGCATGCTGGTTGAGGCAGGTGGCATCGGGGGACTCAATGGTTGTGACCAAGTACTTGTGATTGGTGGGGCTGATACAGAGGTGCTAGGGGGAGGAGCTTGAGCCCAGGTATTTGTGAAGGTTCTGTTTAATGGTGAGGATAAGATAGGTTGTGGCGAGCGATCGGAAAATGCTGTGACTGATAGTTCCGGTGACGGAGGGGGTAGCGCAGTTGAATGAATTGGCACTGGAGTAGTGGCTGGTGTAGACCCCAAGTCTACAAATGACGGATTCGAAGATATAGGGGATGGAATAGTACCGGATAATTGCGGGGACTGTAATGTTACAGGGCTTTTAGGTCCGGGAATTTGGTCGAGCCTTGATTTTGGGTTTAGACCAAATCCAGATTGAAGCTTTGTAACCTGAGGATTTGGAAGAGTAATAGAGTTGGCAAGTGTATCTCCAAGGCTCATCGACTTCTTATGCCTCAAACCTCTGGTGTGAAACTTCGGAGCCTCAGTAACAATGGGCGAGGAAACCATTTCGCCCCATTCATCATCATCTTCATCATCATCTAAATCGTTAGAAATGAAGGCTAAATTGGCAGGTTTACCGTTCGAGCTATTTGTAGATGGGGGTGGCATTGAAATTGGTCGGGGTTTCTTAACCGCTTGGGCAAAGCTTGGAGGCGGTTTGATTGGAGATTTGGGTGCTGGGCTGGGTAACGCAGGACTTAATTGACCGAAACTTCCAAAGGTAGAGTTCACCGGGAGGGTGAAGGTTTTCATGAAAGATCCTGTATCTGGGGGAGTAATACCAGAACCAGAAGCGGTCTGCATCGCTGGTGACGAAGCCCACCCAAATTGTGCGACGGGAGGTGTTGGTGGTGCTTTTATATTAACACCCGAGTCTACTGAATTGGTCGAGCTGCGTTCTCTCGGCTTCGATGGTGAACGAGACTGGGACCTGGATTGATCTCGAGTGACCTCTTTCGACGATTCCCTAGGAGCATTAACTGATTCCTTAGCGGCTACTTTCGCTTCGAGCTTCACACTCTTTCGTTTCGAGCCAAGAATTGTTGCTAATGGAACAGGTGGTGCATTTGGATCATTCCAGCCAAAAAGAGAACCACCTTTGCTTGTACCACCAAGACTAACATGTCCATTATTTCGATCTTCTTCCATCCATCTGGCCACTATCTTTTGAGTCTCTTGCTTAACCTGAGATGGAGCCCATGAGATCCGAACATAGTTTTCATCGTCTCCAGTGTTGTATTTTCGCATAGTGCCATACCTTGATACTCTGTACCACATCTTTCGTTCCTCAGTAGATGCGAACGTTTCAGCAATGATAGTATCAGGTATAAAAATCTTCTCAGCTGCTTCGTCGTGATCTTCCTTGGCTTCCCCGAACAACGTCTTCACGGAAGTCAGGTCGATAGAGAAATCAACGAGTCCTGTCGGGCCTTTCGGTGAGCACATTTCCGAAGATTCGTTTTGTGGTGTAGCCAATTCGGAAGAAATGGGTTGCTCAATCGAATTGTGATTTTCTATAACTTCTTCGCCATCATCCGAAAACCCCTCTTCAAAATCTCCAAAATCTCCGAAGTCTTCATCATCTGGCTCTTCAGCATTGGAGCTTTGTTCTATTTCATCATCATCATCATCATCATCCTCTGGAACTTCTGACTTTATTACGGCGGCATGTTCATTATCTGGTTCCGCCGGATCTTCGATTTCCTCCTCTACTTTGGTATCATCTACAACAAGCTCGTCTTCTGGCTTCGCTGGGTCATCGAATTTTTTAGCTGGCTCCTGGACATCCGGCGATACAGCTTTTGTGGTTCGAGACCTTTTCGGTTCTTCATCTAAGGATGTCCGTGGTGAATCTGGCAGAGGTTCATCGTGATGACTTATGTCAGACGGCGAAGAAGATGGTCGCGAAGATTCATGCTCGGGCACCTGTGTCGATGGCAGAACAGTATCGTCTGATTCATGATGTTCTTCTTCGACGATTTCGGTGCATAGATCACTCTTAGGTTCTAAATCAATACCTAGTCCAATTGCTTCCTCATTGACTGTATCTATTATACCTATTGCCGTTTCGGTTGTTTCATCAAAGGGAAGTTCTACTGGCTCGAATTTTGTCTCATCGGAATCCTCGGGTTGCGGCACAATTGTTTCGAATGCCTCGGGAGACTCTACTTCGGAATCCTCATCGGTGGCTTCTTCGATGACCTCTTGAAAAGTGTCAAGATTTGTAATTGTAGCCCCTGAATTAGGCTTGTCTTCAACGGTCGCAGACTCCTCAGAAAGAACGGCGTTCGCCCAAGGATCCGGAGACGGTTCTCGAGAAATTGCGACAGGTTCTGCGAGAAGACTCGGTGATAATTTCGGTGCTGCACGCGCAGGACTTGGAGAAGAATTGCCCCAACCAGGCGATAATGCTCCAACATCATCGTTTACCACCTCCAATTCTCTTCCATGATTCGGTGTATCCCATTGTTCTGCTGCGCCGTCCAAACCCAAACCCCCTTTCTTTTTCTCTGTGTCCTCTTCCCAATCACCAAATCCATCGTCCGAAGTACCCCAAGTCGCATTAACGTTATTTCTCAAAGCTTCACTTGCTTTTCCAACCTGATTTCCATCTGCTACATTGTCAATGCTTCGAACCCCCAAACCATCATCATTATTCAATTCGTCGGCCCACGGTGAGCCCCAAGGGTCGTCCATATCCATTCACATCCCCCTTTGAAAACCTCTTTCATATTGATATTCTTTCGACCATCATCGGCAGATCCGTTCGTATATATTATGTATGCTTATGTTGACTAGAAAAGCGCAATTTCGTGTATTGTAGTATTGTTACTCGTATTAATTTCGAGCTCCAAGGGTTCAGGGTCAATCAATTTGACAATTCATCTGTTGTAAGACCCGGCCCCGTAACGCTGCTAAAGCCTAACAATGCACGCTAAAAGCGTCATGGATTATTAGTGATGGGTTTTCAGCGGATCAACAGTAATTGATTAGCAACATCGGATTGATAAGCGATAAGAATTTCAGTATCCTACCCTTATGTATTGATGATATTTCAAATGATGCGACAATGACTAGAACAATACATTTTACCATTTTTATTTGATTTTTTATATCTCCAAAGATGTCTTTAGATAAAGTGAAACACATTGTTCTTGTAAGTATCCTAATGCAATCATAGTACACATCATCAGTTAACAGAGAATCTCACAGGTCCTTTCCGGTAAAGGAGGAGTTGGAAAATCCTCCGTCACAACCCAACTCGCCCTCTCCCTATCTCTCGCCGGATCCTCTGTCGGAATCCTCGATATCGATCTAACCGGCCCCTCCATTCCCCGTCTCTTCTCCCTCGAATCTGCCAAAGTAACCCAAGCACCCGGCGGCTGGATCCCCGTCCCTGTTCACCCCTCCAACCCCTCTTCCTCCATCGGCGCCCTATCATGCATGTCTCTCGGCTTTCTACTCCGAGAACGAGGCGATGCAGTAGTATGGCGCGGACCGAAGAAAACAGCTATGGTTAGACAATTCCTCACAGATGTATTATGGGACGAACTCGATTACCTTCTCATTGATACCCCGCCTGGTACCTCGGACGAACATATCTCGTTGGCGGAAACACTTCTCAAGAATGCATTTCCGGGCCAAGTCGCCGGTGCGGTGATTGTAACGACGCCGCAGGCGGTGGCAACAGCAGATGTGAGGAAAGAATTAAATTTCTGTACGAAGACTGGAATACATGTTATCGGAGTAGTGGAGAATATGAGTGGATTTGTGTGTCCAAATTGTTCGGAATGTACAAATGTGTTCAACAGAGGAGGTGGAGAAGTTATGGCCAAGGATTTTGGAGTACAATTCTTAGGACGAGTTCCGATTGATCCTCAATTCGGAATGTTGGTAGAAGCAGGCAGAAAACCAGTATATCCTGAAGGAACGCTAGTGAATGGAAAAGACATGAGTGGTGCCCAAAACGGTGCTAATACTGTCGGGGATAACGGGCTTTTGGTAGAGAAATATCGGGACTGTTCTTTATGTCCAATATTTCAGGACATAACTAAACAAGTCATGGATGCGGTAGAAGGAAAGGTTCCAGAAGAGGCATCGAGTGCCTGAGATTTCGTTTGGTATGATAGGCGGCATAATTGCTGGTGTTGGGGATTTTGAGCATTTATAAGACGGTTTCTAAAAGGACATAGCTGGCGTCCAAACAGGATGGATTTGAATGATTGCAACGAGTATTGGATGAATATACAACTAAGATATTGTGATACGAATTGGGCTCGCTATCTAGGTAGATATCGTCATTAACATCAAATCAAATTATCATGTGAACTATATGCATTCTCACCTAAGCCTACTCAGCGGGCTAGCAAGTCATTGCCCGATAGGATCACAAACATTAACAATTCACCAATCCGAACAAATCATTATAGATCTCTCCCATACGCATACCATTAACTTGTGTAACGTATCACTCAGGGCTGAACGTTCATAGTAAGCACCCCCTATGATTTTCGCTTAAGACACCTCGTGGAAGAACTCAGGCGGCTTAAAACAATTAACATCTCTGATCTGTTCATAGATCTTCTGTATTTATCTTGCAACCTCACAAGAAGTACACATAAATTATATACTGTAACACAATCTTATATTCTGTGTTCAAATATCCAATCCAGATCCAAAGCGCCTGTCATGTTTCAACCTTCAAATATACCACTCCCTATATTATCATATCACCATGGACCCAACCATCTAACAAGCCATATTCATCCCCAAATTCCTCACTTCACCCTCCATAGCCCCAGCATTATTTGCCTCAACATCAATATCATCGAGATCCTCCTTATTCTTAATCATCCAGAAAGCCTTTACTCCCTCCGCGAATCTCAAACTACTCCTCTCCACCTCCTCTTCCTCCACAGCCGCAAAACACAATCTAAAATATTGCCAACCCCTCTCCTCCGCAATTTCCGGCGTGGGACTAAAAATCGCACCAGGAGCTGCAAGGACGAGATGGGGTTTCATGGTTAGGAAAATCCACAGCACTCTAGCCAGTTTGGCCCCAGGGACTTGTTTGGCCAGTGGATGAGTATCAAAATGCATATGGATCCATACGAACATTCCACCGCGCGGCCAGTCAAAAGAATACATCTTAGTTTTGGTAATGACCGCCCATTCGGAATCGGAGATGGCTTTGGAAGTACCTTGTTTGACGTAGTAGCGACCATCTTCGAGGGCTGCACACATTCTATTCATACGTCTTTCGTATGTGCCTCTCAAGCCCTCTAACCAACGTACCCAACCATCAGTCTTCCAGCCTGTGAATGTGAGCTGTTCATTTCTAGATTTCTTGCTAAACTCAGCAGAAGCAGCTTGAGGACCCATAACCAATTCCGCGATCATTGCCTGAACGAACCCAGATGGGGGTGAAGTGGTACATTCGGTAATTCGCAAAAGACGCTCTACGACAGCTGGCTGTGCCGTTATCCAACCTAGACGACATCCCGGAGCTACAGTTTTCGAAAACGTATCGAGACGGATCACTCGTCCATCGTAATCGAAATTTAGGTATGATGGGACCAGACTATCAAGATATGCGTAACCGGTGGAGTTCTTGAACGTATGCACTGCTTCTGGCTCGGGTAAAGTCTCACTGCGAGCTTCTGCTTGCAGTCCGGCTGCGGATGGAAATTGGAGGTACCAATATGGATCATCCTCAATGATCATTACATCATATTTACTGCAGATGGCGTAAAGTTCTTTGCGTCTTGGGATAGACAGAGTACCACTAGTGGGGTTCTGACCAATGCTATTTTATATGGTGAGTATTGATAACAATAAGAAAGGTAGGACAATACTTACGTGATGGTATACATCATATGAGGTCTTCTACCCTTCGAATCATCCCAATTCTCAAGTACATCTTCGAGACTACCAGGGCCCGTTGGGATCATTCCCTCAAGATCAATCTTAACCGGAACAACCTGTATACCTCCTAAAAACTATATTAGTAATCTTACAATCTCTCCATTTTCAAACCTCGCAAATACTGACTTGGTCTACAAGCCTGAACAGCCGTCATATAAGCGAATTCTTCACAGAGTATCCCCGGCCTCTCTTTCACCCAATCTCTCTCCTCACTCCAAACATTACTCAAAGCTTCAATCGCCTTCGAAAACCCATCCGTCGATCCACACGTTAACAGAATCTCCGCACCGCCCTTATAAGGAATATTCGGATGCAAATTCTCGCGCGCAAACTGTCGCACAAAAGAATACAACGGTGGATATCCCTGCGCTTGTCCATACTGCAACGCCGTCGTTAAATCAATTTTCTGCAGCGGATTCGGCGTCGTCGATAAATGCGGAATTAACAAATGTCTCGAAGCATCCGTCGCCGACTTTTTAATCGTCGTCGCGGCGAGCTTTTGCGAAAGCTCGTCCGCCCCATTGGGGTCGTTCGGACTGGGTGTGAATCTTTCCGGCTGTGCAATCTGGGCTTCTAGCGTATCGTAGGGGAAAAATGCCGCGTTGGGAAGACCTGAGACAATCGATTAACATATTGGTCGACGTGCGTACCTAGCTGCTGCTGCTAGTGGAACATTGTAGCGTGGCGAATGCCAGCTTGAATGAAGCTTACCTCCAGCCAAATTTCCTATTCCAGGAATCTGGAAGAACTTATAGAAACTTTTCACGGCGCTCTCTTGACGAGCCACCGTTACGCGGGAAAAATGATGGCTTAAATCTAAGGGTGGTTTGGCGTCTTCATGTTCTTGATGCATGCTCTTGATTCCATTCGCGAGAAGGAATTCCGGGGTATCCATTCCATTGTTCGCCATTTTGGATATTGGTACGGAATAAAGATGCAAGTATTCACAATTGACAAAAATCAATACTCACAACAGATAATAAGATACAATCTATGAAGAAAAGGAAAATGAATATACATTCGAATTCTATCTACCTAGATACCTACTTACTCCGTATCAATATTTGCTTACTGATAACGTATCAGTGAATCCACTGGAGTTTACAAAGCAAGCTCTAGAAGTTCCCACACTATGATTAGTTACACCGAACCGATAAGCTTTTCCGAGAGACCGCCCCCTTATTCCGTTACTCCGCCGAAGCTTAAAGGTGGAGAGGCAACACTGGGGCAATAAAGAGAGATGCTCCTCTTCATATCAATCCCTTTTTATAAGTATAAGTCCTGAACTCTGAGTTATACGCTTTAAAATGCGTCAAAAGAGACTTGAAAAATCAGCCATCAAACCCTAACATGTCAACTCTCGATTTTTCTATCAAAAGCAAATGCTGTCTAAACACCGAGTTTCTTAACTGTCACTTTCGATAAAGGTGCTGTGTGGTAATTGCTCTATCTAACCCTGTCTATTCGTAATATCCAAACATCTGCAAACGACGAACCACAGAAAGACGCCATTATGATGTGCAACCAATTGACCGTTCTTTCGAACTCCGCATCCATCAATCCTATGACTACAATCCAGCCTTACTTAATAGCGATCCCCCAAACAGCAGTCAATACTCGAATTGCTTCACGATTGTACCTCTTGCCATTCTCGAGAATATCATCCATCATCATAAAAGTATCTAGAACGATCAATCAATGGTACTTTCCTTTATGTGTAGTTGAAGACCAAAGTAAAACTCAATTGAGAAGTGAAAAAGATACAAAAGAGAGGAATGCAGATAGACGGTGAAAATAAGGGGTACACAAGAGGAACCGATTGTACTTACGAGGCATTCCCTTCATACAAATAACTTCGGCGTGAGAACCTGCAGCAATCATCTTTTTCCCGTAAGCTTTACCTTCATCTCTCAGAGGGTCCATCTCCGCCGTCATAATGAGAGCCGGTGCCAGCCCCTCAAAGTTGCTCGCTAACAGAGGGGAGACTTTCCAATTCTACCATTCACTCGTTAATATGTGAATCATTAAGGGGTAACGAAGACTTGCATTATAAGTATTCCGATCCCTCTCTTCTCCCAGAAATTGTGCCGCGAAATATTCCATTCTAGCCACCGGCAACGGCACCGTAAATTCCATCTCCCTATAACTAGGGTACCTATTCCATCCCTCCTCCGTCAACTTTCCATCCGCTCCATATCCATCCAAATCCACAACCGGCACGCCCAACAATTGAAAACTCAACGGCATTCCCTCATCCCTACAAACATGGCTCACAACCGCCGCTAGCATCCCCCCCGCACTTATCCCTCCCACCGCAAACCTCTGCCTATCCAAATTTCGCTTCTGAACCATCTCATCCGATTCAATCCATTTGAAAGCCTCAATACAATCATCCACTGGGATAGGCCATTGATATTCCGGCGCCAACCTATAATCCACATCAAAAACTACACAACCCAATTCCCCAACCAATCTCTTACAAAACTCCATATCCGTTTCCAAGCCCCCAAAAACCCATCCCCCACCGTGAAAATTGATATACGCGGGTCTTGGTTTCCCTTCATTAATAGTTGGGGCTGGTTCAAAAATCCTCACTGTGATACTGTTTTTTCCATCACTAGACTGTGCGACTGGACATTGAACATCGGTAATAGAATGTACGTCAGGTGCTATAGCACGTCCGTATACGATGTTGTATTTGCGAGGATTAGCCCTAAACTCCTTGATTGGAATTTGATGGGTAGCCAATCGTCCCGCTGAGTAATGGGCATGATATTTTGCGTAGACGGGATCAAACCGGGGAAGAAGATCAGGCGGAATACTGTTGATAAGAGGTTGAGATATGGCTGCTGGTTTGATGTCTGTGCAGGGTGATATATCTTCCCCTGGAAGATGAAAGACATTTGGGTAAGGCATCTGTGAATGTGAGGCTTCAATTGTCTTGGAGAGCACTGGGTATCATACAAAATGGTATATGAAATATTAACTGAATATCTATTGGTATATGAGATTGATGAAAAATGCAGTTATTGCCTCCACCCCACGCCACAGATGTGTTGTCGTTATCGAATGTTCCCCGCAGATGCTTATCGGATGGTTCGGATGATTCCGCCACTAAAGCAATTCTGCGTCGTGACTACCGGTTTGCATGCATCGAGGTTATTGATGCAGTGAAATGTCACATCCAATGTGTTGTATGTGAAAGCCTTACAATTTGTCATGTAAACACTTCGCTGTCAATAAATTGGAGCCATGCTCTAACTTTAACGGAGGAGAACAAATATATGTCTCTTCCCAATAAGCCGCTGGGCTTAAAGCAAACTACACTTGACCTACGCTGCTGAAATTCTTGGCCGACCAAGTGTACTGGCTTGCTAAGGAATGGTTGTTTTTTCCGGGGAAGAAAGTATGCATTGAGCTTGGCGGCAGACTTCATCTCAGAGCCTGTGAAGGTGGCAGCATTTTGAAAAGTACCTCTGAATTGCCCATATAGACAAAGGTCAAATATCGCAATTCAATCAACAAATCGTGCGCTCATGACGGTCCAAAAACTGTGACTATTCCATCGGTACCAGCACAGCACCATTGGTCTCCTTTGCCATTTTCTTTCCAGGCGATGGCACTGATAACGTTCGTACGTTCTTTCTCTTTGCCATCCCGACCAATCTTTTTCTTGCCTTCGACTTCCGAGCCCTCAACTTTGATCCTATGCAAAACATTTCCAGTCAAGGTTTCCCAGACCACGACTTCACCATCTGGTCCCTTAACATTCTCATTCCCCGATAGCACCCACTTCTCATTACCTCCAAAGCAACTTCTGACTCTGAACTCCTCATTCTTAAATCCCTCATCCTTATAAGTCTTCAAACATCCTCCACTCTCCCTATCCATCAACCTGACACACCCATCCAAGCTCCCCACCAAAACTCCTCTCCCATTCCTCGTCCTCATCAAGCTCGTCACACTCCGTCCAATAACATCCGTCTCTACAGTCCCAGCCCTAATATCATACCACCTAACCCTCTCATCCACACTCCCACTAACAATCTCATACTCCCCACTCCCATACCCCTCATCCCCTCCCTTCCCCGCCAAAACAACACTAACACTATCCCTCGCATCCTCCATAACCATCACCGGCTTCATGCTCCCCGCTCTAATATCCCAAATCCTCACACTCCTATCAAATCCTCCACTAACCAACAAGCTCTCCTCGCTTCCCGCAAATACTACACTATTAACCCGAGATGTATGTCCATTATTCCCCCCAAACTTTCGAATCGTCTTCGCTGTCTGAACATCCCAGAGAAATACGCTGCGATCCCCGCCGCACGATGCGAACGTAGCGTTTGTTGACGCGACTGCTATAGAAAGGACTTCATAGCCATGCGCAGAATAAGTTTGGATCAATTGGCTAGGTTTAGGAGGTTGGTGAGGAGCGACAGATTGAGAAGAAGCTGCGGATCGCGAAGGGTTATACAGTCGAATATTGCGGTCGGCGGATCCCGTTAGGATATACAGTGAGGGAGAAGATGAGTATGTTAATGCGTGGACCGGTCCTTTGGTAATGAATTAGTTTTGGTACTTCCCTAAGAGATGCGAGGTTTATACACACCATTGGATCCAGTAAGTTGCGTCAAAGGCTTGGAAGGAAATTCCATTCTGATTGCAGAGTTTTCATCGCATCATTGTGGATTAAGATATAAAGTCCTTAGGTTATACACAAAAAGATTCAATACTGTCATCGCAAATCATTGAAGCATCATAAGAAATCCTGATACTACAAGCTCATTCTGCCTACCTGTTTCTCACCGCCAAAACCTTTAATTTTGATGCCTCATATTCAAGGCTCCAAGAGACACAACGACATCCATGGATAAATTGCTGAACTGCTCGAAGTCATATTTCATATTTTGCCTTTAATTTAGACAATATATATTTTATAGCAGACTTTTGAATATAGCAAGGGTCTCTGAAATTAGACTTTCATCAAGTAATAAACATTCTCCCGATATTCTGTCTATTATACCGCACATGAAAGTCAAAATGGGTGATTCCCGTTCAAGACCATCACTAAAGAAAAGGGTTGAATCATGTTCTCCAGCTGTGCGGTGATAGGTATTTGGTGTAACATGATTACCAATTGTTGTCCTTTGGTGCATCAACTTTGAACACCGATGTTTCCTTCATCACAACTCCTTCATCTCCTTAATTGAGAGCTCGAACCTCTTGGGTTTTCTCCTTCGCACATCCGGCAATCATCGACAAGTCCGTTTTATAGTATCACCTGATCGGCACTTAAGCCACTCCTCTATGGTGCGCTACTCCTCATTTCATCCTAACTCCCGCCTCAATACCCACCGAACCAAGACCAAGACCAAGACCAAAACCAACTCCCTATCTTAGCTCCTCCTCTCTTATCTACCCGACTCACCATCCCAATCCAGTTTCCCCTCGCCTTCCTCGTCTAAAAGCCCACGTCAAAACTCCGGTCTCCCAACTCCCATCCCCTAACTCTTAGCACCTCATCTACCGCCTAAGCGTCGGCACCACTACCGAGTCATCTGCGGTGCCCCAATCCCAGATCCATACCCACACCCATCCCAAACAAACAAGCCCTCTCTATGTGTTCCCTTCCCTCAAAAATCCCAGCCCACCGGTACACACTAACCAACTTCTCCACCCTCACTAACCCAAAACACCTCGCACTCACCCAAACTCTAAAATCGAGCGATGTGCATCGCTTCCGCTCTCCTGAAGCAGTTAGAACTTTCAGCTGCCGAGCGGCTCCTGCATATCCCAGACCCAGCTCGGCATTTCCAGAAGCCAGATAAATCCCGACCTAGGAGATTATTTCGTTTCCGCTGTGTACCTTAGCTCATCGACTGCATTTAGTCCACCGGCAAACGTCAGAGTCAGTCGATCTTGACGTAAAGCGTATAGACACGGTTGTGAAACTCGATGTACGGACGTAGTGGTGTGGCAGTGGTGCCTATAGTGGTGTAGATAGTCTAGGTAATTTGTGGGGTTGTGGGGTGCTAGGGAAGTTGGCTCTCCATATTGAAAGATCGTCGATTTTGAACAGATTGAGTTGGAGAAGGATGGGGGTGTGCTCGGGTTTGGACGATTAAATGTTTGAAGAAGGGAGTGAAAGTGTTTGAGGCGGTGGTGGAGGGATCAGATGTTCTGTGAGATTATTACTTGTAGTGGTGAAGATGGGTTCCTAGATGTTGAGGCATGTTAATGAAGGGTAAATGTGTTGTCAGTTTGTCACAGTAGTCATATTGAAGAGCTGGAGAATGTAGAACATGTTTGTAGTTTATATATACACAATCCATAGTTTGACTATTGGATCAAGATGAAACAGATTTCCAAGGTGAGAAATAAAATGTCATTGATGTAAATTGATTGAGTACTAAGAATCCGGTATGTACTGTATTCCATACCTATGCCTCTGCCTCGCTATGCAAGATGCTCTCATAATCATCCAAAATGCAAATGCATAGCAATCCCAAACGCCTCTTGGTATCATTCCATTCTCCTTTAGAGGACCCGTCATCAATATAATAAAAATGTAATAATGTACAAGAACAACTCTTAAAATGCATTTATATTTATGGATAAATGCCATCGTTTTCACGAGAGAAAGTTTTCTCCAATGGTTCTCTCATCTCAAAAATTCCAGCGCTCGATTGTTTAGCAGAAGCTGACCAGCTCCTGCGTTCGATTTCAATCAAGTCACTCACGCGTCCCGAGACGAGTGCTTCCTGTATCCTTGCCATCTGCCAAAACTGTGCAATCTCGGCAATCACTGATTGTGCGCCGGAGAAGGAGTCGATGATAGAGGGTATTGAAGCTTTATGTGTTTTAGCCGAGAGAATATCGACTGCAGAGAGAATAGCATAGCCCACGAATGGTGAGGAGAATTCGATGGAAGTATTTGAGCTTGGCGATCTCATGCCGGTAGATTCACGACGATTAGCTACCACATCCATGATTTTCAAGAACTTCTTCGCTTGCTCCTCAGCTATAGAAATGTAACGAGAATGTTGTGACTCGTCAAGATTGTAAGGTTGAACATATCGATGGAGCTTCATGAATGTTGTGTGATACACTGCATGCATCGTTATGTAGGTGCCCAGTTCTCCACCATCGAACATTCTTCCCATTGATTCCGCTGGGATAGCAAAGCGGTTTGGCAGTGTGCTTTTCCAACTCGAGAGACGATCCATTGTAGATCGATAGAACTCATTGAAATCAGAGCTCTTTATTGGCTGTGGTCGTTGCGAATTGCTGTATATGTTGGACATAACATCACCCCAAATCGTTGCCACGTTTATTAGGTATGCCATTAAGTTCAAAGTCCGTGGATAGTCTAGGGATCGCGGGTTTGAAACCTCAAAAAGAGGATTTTGAACATTGACCTGGTTTTCGAAGCTCTCCTCATCGCAAGGTAGGCGAAGGTATACGTGTTTTGGGTCAATCATGCTCAGATGTCCAGAGCAGAATCCATTGAATCTATCCATAAGATAACAACTCCAAAATGTTCGTCTTCTGCACTCCGCATATCCGCTGAAGTTGAGCCCGAAGGGAAAACTCTTGCGGTAAGCATCGTCACTCTTCTCTATCTCTATATTCAACTTCAAGCCTGTGGTGGCCCTCACAGCGGACCCACAGAAATCCCATGAATCATTGGGGTTGTTGATTGCAAAATAGTATAAAGCCAATAACAAACGAGCCTGAACTAATTGAATGCCGATGTGGCGCCTGTCGCATGCACATCTGGCAACTTCAGCATATCGTGCAGCCAGATGCTTATGCTGAGATCGAGGTGAGAATACTGCTCCAAGGGCAAGTATGGAATAAATGAGCATGAGGTCATTTAAGGACTTATCCTTGGTAGAACGAGCCCAGCTTGTGAATTGATTTTTTGGAAACATGAATGAAGCTGTTGCTGGAACGTGTTTGAAGAAAATCGACAACAACTCGTTGGCAAGATCTGTGTTTGCAGAGTGGAACGGGTCATTTTGCCACTCCGTCTGTAAGGTATGATCACTCAATCGATTACTCTCTGGCTCAGCCCACGCAGCTCTTGGGGATGTTGCGTCTTGAACAGAAAGGCGTGGTGAAGCTTCTGATGCTACCGGAGTGTAATCATTATAGCCGTTGCGCTGTCTCTTGGTATGCTGCTCTACCTCCGGGCTTGCTCGGCGTAAGTTTTGTCGCGGCGAGACTGAATGGCTCCCTTCACGTTCCTCGACTCTGAAAGATTCACCGTCAGTCAAAGAAGAACCTGGCCTAGGTAGGCTATCTTCCGAGTCAGCTGGAGGCGTATCTGGGGAGTTGTGACCTCCTCGGGGACTGTTGAAAGACTACCATCAGCAAAAGCGGGATAAATTATGAGGCAGAATAATATCTGCATAAGTGACATCAATGCCATTTTGATTATGGTAACTTACGCATTCTTGAACTTGCACACCCTGCCAAACTTGTCGCATTGCACACATCTAGGGTAGTCTGGATCGCATTTGATCTTCTTCTCCCTACAAGTGATGCACGCAATTGCAAGTCTCTTTCTTGGCTTCCCCGCTTTGGTGACTCCCCAATGAGCATTTACATTCTCCCCATCAATGACTGTCTTGCAGTGAGTTCCATCGTCGTAGAAATAGCACATCCCTTCACCTGCAACGTCGGCTTGTCTGACGAAACGAGGTAAAAATTGAGTTCCTGTCCAGATCTTGGGTCCCAGACCATCCTTAACCGTCACAGGCTCGCCCATTACAGTACCAGCAGGTGTGGGAAGGTAGTTTCGTTGAGCCGGGGCATGATCACGGTAGAATTGTCTAGTCTCGTGTTCAGATCTAGAGACATGATGTTGGTGTCGGTATTGATCAGGATGAGCTCTCAAAGCTGGAAACTGATCTTGTCGAGGAGATTCGGAGTGAGGTGACCAATTGTTGCCCGAAGGCATTTGACCTTGACGTGGGTCATGGTTTGAGTATTGGGGTGCGTATCGAGGAGATTCTGGCATAGATCCCAAGTTGGGACGGGTAGACGGAGCAGGATAACCTAGCCTATCGAGCGAATCTGGTCGAGAGGCGTGTGTATACTGTCGTAGTGCTGAACGCTGAAAGTTTGCATCAAATGGGCGGTCTTGATGTAAAGGTGTAGTAGGTAGACGACCATCTTGAGGGGATGAAGATGAAAAGATTGGACTCTGTCTCTCAGAGTATGGTGATTGCGCAGGTCTACTTGGAGGTGGTGCGCCGCCAAAAAGACTGGTTATTGATGGGAGTTGCTCTCGAGGAGCTGCACTATGGGCTGGTTGGTACATGTCACCTCTCCTTCCGTGGTCGAAAGGTCCTTTGAGTTCAGAAACAGGGGACCGTGGTAGTGAAGTATTATTGTCACTTCTCTCGCGCAAAATATTTACTCGCTGCTCAGAAGTGTTGTGAAGGGGGGAGCAATCCTTGGTTGTATTTATCAGTCCGTGGGAAGGTGAGGTGGGCGTTTGAGAGAATATCATTCTTGAGGGTGTATACTCAAGCTTGGGAATAGACGAGAGTATATGGTTGGTCTCTAAGATTTGTACAAGGGCGGTATGAATCCTTCCCTTAAAGGTAGCAATGTGGCACAGACACGGTTTGTGTCAAATATATCAGGATGCTGTAATTGCTTCGATACTGAACCAATTCAGCTGACCTCGAGTAAGGGTAGTTGAGCTGTTTTCAAAACGGCAGTCGCAACGAAGTACCGCCAGTCTTAATTGGAAAGGCAGGAACAGTGATTGGCATGAATCGTGGGTATAGTGAGGAAGTACAATGTAACAATGACACGAGGAGGACCCGAATTGAGAGTTGAGATGTGATAGGTATATTGGTATCAATGAATCCTGTCGGTAATGGAAAATTGAAAGTGTGGCTCATGCTGTGACCACAAGTTCGGACAAACCCATTATTCTGGAAGCAAAAGCTCGTGCGAGGCTGGTCGAAGTATGCTTAGTAGTAGTATAGTAGTAGTAGTGCTGTAGTAGACGGGTGGTATTTGAAGTAGGATGGATGGATAGATGTAGAGCAAGCGTTAAAAAGATGGAGTCAAGGATTTTAAACCTGGTAATTGCAGAAGGAACATGCAGTTCAGAAAGCCGGTCAGAATAAACAAGGGCTTGTTTGAAGAGCGGGCCTTTATATGTTATATGTATATTTGGAGTGGAAAGAAGTGAAGAGGAAGGTCGAAAAAGAGACGAAGGTGTTCTTATTTTATTTTATTTTGGCGTGGAAGAAAAGGTGGATTATGAATATATGTGATAATTAAAGATTATTTGCTTCGTAGATTTAAAGGAAGAGACCAAGAAGGGACTAAAGAAGACTAAAGAAGACTAGGGGACTAGGACCGAATCGATCTAGAAATCCCTAAAATCTAACTAACCATTACATCGAATCAAAGCATTTTTTTTTTTTTTTTCTCTCTCTTAGATCTTGGGGAGGGGTTTATGTGGAGTGAGGAGTGAGGAGTGAGGAGTGAGTAGTATAAGTATAGTATGTACGGAGTATTTCGAGTAGTAAGTAATTAAGTACTTAGTAACTAAATCCTCTAGTACCGGTAATCGGGTGAGGAGTCAGAAATTACCAGCATGCTAGTATGGTGGTAGTGTGTTCGAATAAGTTCTTAACCATCTAGCTACGTTTCTTAGTCCGAGATCACAATCCATATCCATATCCATATCCATATCCATATCCATATCCATATCCATATCCATATCCATATCCATATCCATACCTATCCACATCCACATCCACATCCATCTTCGTGCCCATATCCATATAGCCCGTTTTAACAAATTTGGAAACAATAATATATCATTCGTCCACTTTCGCGCTTCGGCATAAGGATAAATGAATAGGTTGAACGGCGAAAGGATCAAGGTAGAGGGCAAGCAAGAAAAAGACTGTGCAAAAGTTCGAACTTGTGGGGTATGAGAATTGAACAATGATCGATGGATCAATGATCGGAAATGGATCTATGGAACCATAGAACCAGGGATGGATCCGTGGAACCATGGAACCAGGGAACCAGGGATGGATCCATGGATCCCTGGCGGCTCAGATGTGATGTGAAATAGTTAGAGTGGTAAAATAAATAAATAAATATAAAAGCCACCTTGGTCTATCAAATAATAGGTCGTAATGGTCTAGGGATACTACATAGTATGAGGACTAGCTCAATACCGAGTTGAGTCCTCAATTCAGATTGAGTTTATACGGATCTGAGTCTGATGAATATGAAGACTTACCTACCTACCTACCTACCTAGGCCTGGTTGGCTACCACTCCCTAAGTCTACCCATCTAGTACCTGTAGGTATGAATATGGAAAAATTAAATTTCAAACTTTATTTTCATTTGGTGCCACCATGGTGCCATATTCTGCACCAAGCTTCTTTAGAGAAATCTTAGATATAGTAGTATTCAATTTTGGGAGGGGGCTTAACCGGGGGATGGGTAATGTATTTCACGACAAGGAATAAAGCGTGGCAGAGCAAGGTATGAGAAGCCAGCTCGCAAAAAGGAATACAAAGTACAAAATATATTGATTTAATAAAGGCCGATCAGGGATGAAGGTTTTACTAGGTAGCTATTTCATTATGAATACTATAGTATCATATATGTACAATGATACTAAAACAGACTTCCTCACATTAAGAACAGTTGACTTGATCTCCTCACATTAAGAGTAAGAGCCGGATATACAAAAGATTTCAGAAAAAGGAACCTGTCTTCCGTATTGTTGTCTACCGGTAATATTCATATGGTCCATAGCATCATGGTCTGTCTACCGATATATCCACTGTCCATCGCTCATCGCCCATCGCCCATTTCTTGCCCAGAAACTGATAAGATCATTTAGCGTCTTATGTCAACTGTAATGATTGGCATGTACTTTGTAGCTTGGATTTATTCAAACATGCATAAGTTACTGGTGTGTCGGCTATTAGAATGAAGTTTGACTCAATTAGTGCCGTCTAGTAAGCCGTGAACGACATAATTAAACCTACTGACGCCGGCATCCTCTTAAACTTTCTTGTAGTCAGTAGCCTGCACACTTAATAGTCCGATACACATTTGACTTCTAAAATAGTAAGAGGTCTGACACACTTTGTCATCAACTAGTATCAAATACCGGCCGATATACGCAGGGAATCCTTATAGTGAAGTACATCATCCATTGTGTGAACTCAGACGCACGTTGATATGGTATTGTGCTCATGGTCCCTCATGACATATCTAGATAGCATTACAATTTTACCGTATTTGACGCAGAGAGTATGGAGTAGATAATGTGCTTCTCGTTTCGAAAGGGATCTTCCGTCATAATTAACGAGTAGTGATACGATATACCTACTGTACCAGGTAATCGTATACAGTATATTAATTCTGGCCTGTCATAGGTGTGTTTGTTTCGGTCTCCAGAAAAAGCTGCAAGTACCCAGCTGCCATTCCCACTGCCGTCCGTCCCCATAAATTTTGAGTTTGTCAATGTTCAATCTCCATCTCCATCTCCATCGGTTTCCACATTCCACTTTCGCAACATCATTTGCGAAAATCCGGTAGAAAGTGGAAGTGCAAGCGAATGCGAAATTAGTGCTTGCGCAGGTGCTCTTAGCAACTATTCAGGTTCATGGGGGAGACGCAATCCACATCCCGTCGCCTCACGTCTCCATATAATGCTTCTACCCGACCTTCGATGATACGGGAAATCGGTACACCAAGAATTTTTACGGCCGTTGCATCCCTAGATCTATGTGCTTGCCGAAGGCGTGCTGGATGCCTACCTAGGTAGGTACGGTAATAAGATGTGAAATATTATGGGGAAGGCTGGCATGGCATGGCATGTCGTAGGTAGGTACATGGTTAAAATGTGCTCTCTCTATCTCTCTATCTATCTATCTATCTATCTATCTATCTATCTCTACTACCACTTCTAATTTTACAATATGCTTATTCGCTCTTTTCAGTTGTCATACAGAAATTGCTCAATGATTGTGAAAAAGGAAACCTAGATGAAACGTTTGACTACTTTGGGCGAACATCAAGGGACCTCTTTGCTTATTTCTCGCGGTTGGGATTTCTTCAATATCGTTAAACAATGTGTCTTTAAAGAAGGAAGGATTTTGATGGGAACAAGCATTATTACAACCCTTTACCCAGGTTGGGTAATATCATACGGGGTGCTGCTGTGTTGGAATTGGTAATCATTCTATAATCGTACCACCTGTAGGTTTGCCTGACTGACAAATCCACCAACGACTAGAAGGGTTGGTTCTATACGACGTATAACATCCATACCACCCACCACCCACCACCCACCACCATACAATTTCCAATTTACGAATGTACAACCTAAGATCTTGCAAGTTGCAACAAATTCCCTTATGCTCATCTCCAACTCCGTGCCCGTTCCCTCGGTACTTAAAACGCTCGGTCCCGAATGGCTATTGGGAAATATAGATTCATCCGGAATTTATCATCTTTTGGAACTTCCGAGAATTGGTGAAAATTCGATCAGTCTTCATTTCTGGACGAGGGTTCCATACCTTCTCATACGGAGGAGACAGGGAGGAAGGCTCCTCACACATACCTAGGTAGCCTGTTCGAATTTCACAGTACAGTACAATACAATACAATACAATACAATATAGTACAATACAGTACAGTGCATACCCACTCGCTACAAAATATTGATAACTATGGTACTCTACTGATTGAATTTATTTGACTAGATTGGTCAATCTCTCACTCAGGGTCCTACAAATGACATTGGTCGCCGACCACCCGCTTTTTGTCGTCATTGCACAACCTTTTCCTTTTCTATCCACTGATTCCACTCATTGTATTTATTGTCTTGTAACACACATGAGTAATCACCGGTCATCATGCTTCCGAAATGAATCTTGAAAAAGTTCGTATAAAACAGTGCTGAATAATGATAGGCACGGGTAAGTAGGATCTACCAAAGACATGGTGAAAAGATCGTCGCTGAGCAGTCTAAATCAAGCCCTTCCTCTCATGATCGATATACAGCGTACATCTATCTCTGCGGTCGTATATTACCACCTATGTGATGATAAGAAAAAGGCCACGACATTTGATTCACATGTTCCGTTTGAACTTTGACAATAAATCTCGTCTCAAACATTTAAAACAATATCTTGCTTCCCAAGGTAACGCTTCGATAACTTGTAATTATGCAGGTGATGCCCTTTACCCTGATCAGGGACGTGCTCCGGCGGCCTCCAACTCGTTTAGGCTTAATTTACTTGGTAAAACTTGTCTGGATTCTACAAGCAAACGGAAAAAAAAAAGAACGTTTGACTGATCCACCTATGTGCTCAAAGCCTCAAACATCACATCCATTAGCTCCCGGCTGATCATAATGTTGAAATGTCACTCATGAGTAGAAGCGAGCAAAAGAACAAGAAAATGCAAGCGTGAGATGCAAAAAGAGCCGCGCTTCAGGGGATTTTCAGGATGATCTCAAGCCACCAAATGCTAAAAGACGCCAACGGTGAAAAGATGCCAAGATCGATTCGTCTATTGGAAAAAGCAACTACAGCATTTCATTTCGGTATATGTCCCTTGTTGATATAGACAATTTCTTTTCTTTTCCTCTCCCAAGAGCCGGACGTGACGCATTATTCCATATTTCCGGATTCGGATCCGAGTGCATATCTCTACAGTGCCGCAAACGGGCCGCAGCATGACCCCCTCCCCATATTGCTTGTTGCCTCCTCGCAACTATGACCTCTTCGGATAATCTTCAATCTTATCCTGGGACACGACCTCCGTGGAAATTCCAACGACTCGTTTGGTGTAAAACGTGGTATTCCCGCAAGAATCCATGAAGCCAACGATAGCAATTTTACTCCAACGGCTAAGCGCGGTCAGCAAAGAAGTATGCTCTGTTCTTACAATGATCAAGTCCATCCATGTCAAAGGAATATGCCGAAACTGATATCCAAAGAACTGGTAGGATGACCCGACTGTGCCTCTTGTCTGCAGGGACAAGCGCCGAGATTTGGGACCAACCAAAATTATCTACATTCCTCACTGCAGATAATATGGAGAAGCAGCTCGGGTCTGGTGCCAAGACTTCAGGGGTGGGAAATGGCCCTTCATGGGTGCCACGAAGTCCACGATAAGGCCAGTCACAATGCCGTCGGACGTGCTTGCCGAATAACCCGGGAGGGGTTTGGGAAATACTGTTGTAATTGAGTTGCGGTACATCAGAGTGGAGTGAAGAGTGAACCATGTGATTTTTCTCATGACAAAACCAATATTAATGCCAATATCGAGCAGGAACACTAAGAAGGCATGAACATTTGGCAATCTTCTTTCAGTACGTAAGATTCTCCTCAAGCACCCAAGTAATACCTTCCACAGAAGTTCCATATCCAACAAGTTCCATGCCTTTGGGCTTACTTTCTTTGGGGCTCAAATCCAATTTAACGAATTAGATTGGGCACAGCACGAAAGAACAGTCTGGTCGGCCTCCCACAAGGACTAGCATTGCATTCCTTCTGACTGCGAGACTCTTGGCATCCATGTGCCGCACACATCCAACGTCACGAAAGGTCATATTGTCTCGGGATTTTTGAGAACCATGTATTACCATAAGCTGCCTAGCGGGATTCAATGCTACTCGCCTAAAAGATAATACTTGAGAAGATTTGATTGGTCCAATTACGAATAAACGGCAAGCCTGTCAGCTTTGAATCTTCAGAATCACCATTCCGTGCCATGCAAAATTCTAAAGATAGTCCCCAAATTTCCAATACATATAACAGACCCAGACAATGGGTAAACAACAAGTGGTGCAGATCGAAGGGGGGTCTCATTACCGGCCGTTGCACGAAAAAGTACGAACTTTGTGCGATCAAAACCGAGAAAGGCAGGTCGGTTAGGTGTTACCAGCACCTTGGGTCAGCTTCAAACAACACCTGGGTATTTTATTAATTGAAGTGTAATTAACATGGATATCATTGGGACTCTATGATTTATTTACGTTTCGACAAGGGGTGACACAACTGGGGGGGAATAGACGAAGTAAAAAAGCCCTGGGGAGCGGAAGAATATCCGAGCTCTCTACGTGGAGTGAAGGTCGGTGGGTAGTACTCCAGGGAGTCAAAGTCTAGATTCTGATACGCACATCGCTTGTTAGCCCAAAAATGCCAAAATAGTACCAGCATCCCACAGGCCACTCGTTAAAATTTTCCCCAAGCGGAAAATTCAATAGATGATCCCATATTTTTCCTTTTTACTCCATGCGGATCGTGAGGCAGATGGAGAGGGGGGGACGACAGTTGTACGCTGGATTCGAGGGTAGTCTAGCGTCATTGAGGCTGCAAAGTGTAACCCAAGACTGTGCAATCTGCACTGCACTACCGATGAGGGGTTCGGATATGCCGTGATTCGTATAAATCCTAGAAAAAGAATAGTTCATTATTGGTGCGAAATAACGGAGCGTCATATTACGGACGAGCAGCCAATCAGTGAAAAGAGCGAAGAGCGAGATTATGGGGAAGTGCTAATCGAAATTTATGGTATCCTTGATTTAGCGATGACAATTTATGCTGCGAGAGAAATTTCATGTCGAAGAATGGAGACAGTGACAGGCCAATAGTGCAAATATGGGACGAAAATTCAGGAACCTATTTCTTGATACTGTACCGTATCGTATCGTACCTACTTTCGGGGGGAACCAACAGTTATCCTCGCCGAGATTATGGATGGGTGGACTGGGTCGTTAGCAGAGAGAATCGAACGATTATTGTCTTGACGTATGGATAACATCATGCGAGTTTTGGGTGAAGAATGGGAGAAATTGGAGAAACTAATTCCGGGAATGTGTACATGTTTTTTCTTCGTTTCGACTCATGAATAAGTCATAATGTCATTACCATATAAACCATGCATGCATAGTATACATATCCCAATGTCGGATGTATACATGTGATGTATGTCACCCAAAGATATTCATGTTATTCAGGTTATTCATGTGCCTAGCAGTGCCTACATCCGATTCTACACGGTGTTGGGATCGGCTCAATCCATTGTCCGAATTTGCATAAGCATGTTTATCTGATGGCTGGGCATGATGCTGAGTGACAGTGGGTGAAGTATTATGTTATGCATTAGATGGAATAGTACAGTTTTTCTTTTATCCTTTTAGGTTTCTTTACTTCTGCTAAGGATTAGGTCCTCCGGTAAAGCTAAATGTTTTCTTTTATTGGTTTTCAATGTGATACAATCACCTCCTCGCAGCCGACAAAATCATCAATCATCTAATCGTCGATTTTGTTCCCACACCCCTCCCAAAATAGTAGAAAATTCATCATCACTCATTAAAATTGTATGGCTCAGAAGGGTCCCAAGGGAGTGGTTACATTTATCCATCAATATTCTACGCCAGCCCACAGCAAGGCCCAATTATCCGATATAGGTGATTCTTCCTCTGCTTAGCTATTCTTCCGTTTTATCCTCCATTTTCCAACCGCGCGTTTCAATCCAATCATACCCTATCGCATCACTCGGACATTAGTAGCTGCGGGTATACAGATATGGCATCGACTAGGGAGGGCTATCTTTTCTCATGCTGTGCCACTAAAATTCGCTCCAGCCTCTCACATCTCTGTTTATACTGCTGCCTTGTCATGTTGGTACGATGATTCTTGGGAGGGTAAGAGTTTGTGGAGACGAGAGACAGAGACAGCCCGGCATCTACTCCCGCGCTGCAAAGACCACTTACGGAGCAACCCTCATCATTAATTTAAACATGTACCTACCTTCTTGATTGACTTCTGATTAAATTATTGCCATCTATCTCCCATGTCCGCACTCGCCACGAAATCCACCCCCAAAATCCATGTTCCGTGTACGAACCTGGAAATTCTCTCGTCGTGAATAGTGGACCTTGATTCCCCTACATTGCAAACATGTTCAACCTTCACATGTTACCATCTCTGGGGACGTGGCCTGTCATGCCACATGGTTTTTACGATCTTTAGCGGCACGGCACAGCAAAAACAATCTTGCGTGATGCTGTCAGCTGCGTGGCAGTCGAACAGCACAGCAAAAGTGGTGTTTGGGGGGGATGGGAAACCCTTTTTCTTGACTGGTGATTAAAAAGCCCACCATGACACAATATTCCCATCCTGCCTCATTCGATTTCGTTCTTTTCCAAGGATTTTTATTTTGTTCCATGTTTTCGAGATATTGTAACGGCGACGGGGATGAGATTCTAATTGTAGTGTTTCTAATATGTCATGGAGATACAAGGGATCAATAGTGTAGCATAAGCTTCATTTCGGCCACGCTGTGATGTAGCATTGATTAAGTACTCAGGAGGCGCAATCCAGTTGATTCGATGTAAGCTGTTCATCCTTACGATGCCGTAAGCACGCGTACATTACAAGAAAGCCCTCCCTCTCTAATTCCGAATTAGAAACATGGGGGAAGGATCCTTCCAATCGAGGAAAAATCACCAGAAGTTTTCTAGAATCTCCTGCGCCGCTCGCTCCCAGAGGATTTTTTTCTTCTTCAAAGTTCTCTCGCTTCGGTAAAATGCTTGAATGCTAACGGGGGGTTCACCGCTCTTGCTCATTCGCTGTCTCCGAGAAATCGAAGGATTCCTTCGTGTGTCACTACATTCCCTCCCTCCCTCGCGTGCAGGCATGCGATATGCATACACCGCTAATATACGGCATACAAAAGTGTAAGACGGCACATTGGATAAGCAAGATGGGAGACAAGGAAGTGTCGTGGTCTTCACGGGGCGTTATCTGTTCTCTCTCGGCATAGTCTGCTGATGGAAGACATCGCGTAGGCAACAGAATGAAGGATTCCTCCACCTTCCTCTTTCTCTCAAGACTGCGTTTTCCGCATATCGTGGTATTCTCGTGCCGACCTTGTCGGTTGCTTTCTGCTTCTGATGGAAAGGTCTGCGCCGCATGTAAATGCTCCTGAAACTCAGACATATATATGTATGTACGTGAAAGCGGTTATTAAGATGCTTTGAATGGATGGCTACACGGAGATTGTATCGACTACATAATCTTCCTTTGAGAATTTTTATTTCTCTCAAGAAACATCGTGAAATCCTATGCTGCTTCAATTAATGATGAAAGTAGCTAAAACCCATGATCATAGCGAATTCACCGTTTGTTGTATCCACAGTGATCTACATGCCTCACAATGTCTTTCATGTACGTATGTAAAAGGGCGATCGTAACAATTTCTATTTCCATCATGAACGCATCAGCAGGCAAACTAATTTAAGTCTCGTCAATCGCGATCTCCACCAGACGGCCATGTACCGGATCTACCTGTTCCAAACCTTCCAAGACTCGCCTCACTGCCACGTCTTTCGTTGCATGGCGCTTCTTGGTTTCCTGTCTGAGTAACGGTTGTGATCATCACTCCGTTTCAGTCATCTGCTCTGGCCTTCGGTAAATCATGTTCATTCGCACATCTCTTCGTGCACGTATATGCCGTTCCTATTGATTTATCGACGCTCTTCCGATCCAAGCGCTGCGCCTAGACTGGCTGAGACACAATAGAAAGTTTTATCTTTTGTATGATGCAATCATATATTTGTTGATGCACTAGGATCTCTAGTTGGTAGTTTACGAACCCCCTCCTCTACCTACTTCTTGTGCCGCATAACTCACATCGCAGAATTCAATATCGTGGAGACTCAAATATACTACTTATCTGTATGTATGTATGCTGCGGGTTATCTGCTTAGTCGATTTAAATCATAGATATACTCTACGCGCTCACTCACTCGCATAACTTCTACTTTCGCTGCTGAGTGCATATATGTACAACCAATTATGAGGTGAAGCTTTGCTGTGCAAATTATCATACAACACTATTTTCTCGTATGGTGCAGAGCGAAGCTTGGATATTGGACTCTGGAGTAAATACTAGATCTATGATGTTTAATTTACAATATTCGTAGCATCTGATATCAAATCGAGCCTTATTTACTGCAGTGCGCTGCCCCCTTCCTTGTCCATTCCATCAATCCAACAATGTCTCAATCCAGTTATAGAAGAGAGATACGTGGCAGGAAGGAATATACCCTTTACTTTTGTACATGGATTTTGTTTCATCTGGAGTGTATGTTCCGTAGATTAAGGAAGCCAGTAAGCTATGTTGATACAATGTTGGCTGGCAACAGGAGACGTCGTGTATCCCTCCGAAGATCACGTTTCGGAATTGAGCCACTGCTTTGTTTGTCCCTCGAGGGATATTCTGATAGAGGGGGAGGGATGTAATGGGTGTCCATGTCAGACATGTTTCCTGACGGATTTGCGGATTTACCCCAGAATTTGTGTAGAGTATGGGGGTGTAGTAAGATTCTATCTGTATGTTCTTAGGAAGAAGTAGAGGGAAGAGAACCTTCCACTTTGTGATCATAAATCTTACCGCAATATCTTGTTTCTTGGTGGTCTTGCTTCAACATGTGTAGACAACTATTGGAAGTAGGTAGTAAGCCGAATGGCTTTCATTTTAATCCGTGAATGAAGAAACGTTTATACTTCAATTCTATGGCCTTTTGGCCATTTAGTTCAGGTCAGAGAATTAGATCAATGTACTTCTGACCGTACTAATTTCGAAAGGACATCATACCTTCTCGTCTTTATCTCCACATTTCAACACAAGTGAACTCTTTCCAGTAAAACTGAACCGAATAGCTTCAAACACACCCAGCTTTGCATGAACTAAATTCTGTATTCTTTCCCTACATTTCAAAGATTTAAAGCATTTATAGTGAAAGCAAGAAACGTCTGATTTTCAACTCATTAAACTTGGCTTCCTGTATACTTTTGCTATGAATGTCGGCTTAGTTTATTGTATTAGATCAGGGCCTAATCACTACATCATCACTGACACTGAGTGGGCACAAATTAATGAACGACTAGAACCTTGCTGTTTACATGGGAGAGGGTATATAGAAAAAGAAGTTTACTGGCGATCGAATGATAGCTTAATGTATCAAGGCAGATTTCAAAGTCGATATCTCTTTACTCCATCCCACTAGGATCGCTCACACTCCATCTTTCCGTTTGCATAACAATCTTCGTCGAGCAAAAGCTTCACTGTCACTGGCACTGCTATTCTCCATCCCCTTCTTCCATTCGTTCGGTCTACCTTGCGAAAAGCTATGAACGAATAGAGATCCAAGTAGAGCGCGAATTTATCCATCTTGAAAACAATAATCTATACGTTGTTATCTGATATTCCATGTGCCTATCTACTCACTGCTCAATAGACACATGTAATACCAAGCTGCTCCTCTTGTGATAGCATTCTATTTTGTTCACTATCATGAGCAAGACACGAGAAATATTTCAACTTCTTGAAACTCTCCATTCACCTAGTTCACCTAGATTGCCTAAATTCTCTAGCCTTCTGTCAGTGATATGTAGCCATACAAAGAAGACACTAGTATCATAAACTCATCAGCATCTGGTTGTTCTCGTCAAGTTACACATATATGAAAGGACGATTCCAGAAACTGGGTGTGAAGCATATTATTATTCTGAGCGATTTGTATGATATGAATGACTAAAATGAATCTCTCCCATAGGCGAAATGATCGATATCCAAGTCGGAATCAAACTCACAAAGATATCATACAAACGTGCAAGGAAAACTATTGTAGCATTTGCATTTAGAAGAATAGAGGTAGAACAATTTGAATTAAACCTCCCATACCCGTACAGAACCTTATCATAAACTACCCCAATCATCCCGAAAAGGGGAGAAGTTATTCAATAATTCACTAAACCAATCTTATAACACAATCGTCCAACTTTAGACAAACAATAATACCAATATTCATCCTAGAACCATGTTGTAATTTGTCACTCAATCTGCATACATCTCCCCAAAGAAACCATCGTCAGCCACTGGAGGAGCCTTCGGCTGAGTCTTCGCCGGCTCTTCCACCACCTTCTCAGTCTTCTTCACATCTGAATTTCCACTCTTCGTACTTTTCGTCGGAATCAAACTCGAGCTTTTCCTCGCATCTGTCGTAGCAACCTGTAGCATACTTGCGGTCGATGATTGTCCCTGAGCCGCGACCTTGAAACACATACATTCGCAGGGACCCGTGTGTCCAGATGCTTTCTCTGAATCTTCAACGGGATAGGCGTGAATTTCGCTCTCGGAAAGCTGTGCGGTTTCGTATTCGAGTGCTTTGATTAGTTTGTAGATTATGCTTGCTAGGCCGGCGCCGGCAATAGGGCCGACCCAGTAGATCCAGTGGTAGCTTGGGAAACTTAAGGTTATGACTGCGGGACCGAGGGAGCGGGCTGGATTCATGGAGCCGCCGGTCCAGAAGACGCCTTGTTTTGTTAGTATAAGCCTGATAGACCTCTTCGGGATGATATGAGCCTGCTTACCGGCTAGTTCCCCTATGAACACAGATAATCCAATACCCAGAGGTGCCAAAAATGTAGCCTCATGCTTTTCAGCTGCGAGCATAAGAACCGTAAAGCAGAGCTGACATGTGAGTATCATCTCAAGAATAACCCCTTGTGCTGGGCTCATGCCAGGCTTAAGTGTAGTTGCAGTATGTAAACCTCCGTGATATAAACCATAAGCCATTGCAGAAGCAGCAATTGCACCCACACATTGTGCTATACAAAGTAGCACACATCGAGTCAAATCGATTGCGCCGACGAAGAATAATGCAATAGAGACCTTTCACAGTTAGTACAGACTCTAAAACTTAGACTTAGATTGCTATCGCACTGCTGGATCAAACAGCCCTCCACTAATACGGAAAAAAGTCCACGCGTTAACCACCAGACTTGTTCCAGCTCCAAATGCTATAAACAATATCTGAGTTGTACTAATCGATTTTGTCTCGTAGCTAACTTTATCGCCTTTGTTATCATTTGCAGACGCGAGAGCGACTTCAGCTGCGGAAAATGCGATGAATAGAAAAGCAGTTGTGCCAATAAGTTCGCCAATAACAGCAACAACATGACCTCGTACTTTTTGTGGAATGGAAGAAAAGAATTTGGTGAAGACTTTTTTGAGCGGATCGAGACGGGAGAGAGCGGTCTGGCCAGGACCGGAAATATTAAGTGTAGGTTGGCCATTTAACGTCGTGACGGACATTTCGATGGGTTGTAGGTTGGTGGATAAAGATGTCGTTCATAGGTCTGCGAGTTGTCGAATTCATATGTAGTTGAACTTGGAAAAGGTCAAGATCCGAAAATTTCATGTCTTACTTTTTTTTTTTTTGAATACATGGCTCTTTCCTATTTTAATACGGAAACGCCGAGACCATAGCAGCGGGTGTATATCTGCAAGGACTGAGAAGGGAAAGAAGGAAGTTATGTAAAAGTTGAAAGGCAATCTTGCATTTGTTTTTGATTGTCTTTAGAAGTGAACAACTGATTCCTGTATAAATGCAAACTTTGACGTGCTTCGTATATAATACTTTCCACAAAGAAAAAACCCCTGCACTGAGAAACACCATCATCATGAGATAGAGCTTGTAACTTTCACTGATTGAAGAAAGAGATAGGATCCAAATATACTGCCCATACAACAGGCCACAAATAATCACTTGCCAGACCAACTCTCGAACCTCACAACTTCTCCCGAGAAACACCCGCCTTCCTATGTATTTCGTCCTCAAAAGCAGTAATCAATCGATTTGTCTTTGGATCTCCAGGTGGAATTAGCTGCGAGCCCCACACACCGCATACTCCATCTTTACGATTGATCCACCACTGAAGGTTTGGATATCCTCCCCAGGCGATCGAGCCTTTGCTTCTACCACCGATATCTTCCAGATTCATAATACCTCCGAGGCCCCAATCCGCTTTCAACCCCTTGGGAAATGCACCCAAACATTCATTAACTTCTGGGACAGAAAGGCTCTTCATCAAGCCCTTTCTTGAGGCTTCACTCAGCTGCGGCTTGAACATCTCATCAACAGTTTCCGATTTTAGTAATTTCTCATCATTGGCACAAATGCTTTGTAAACACTTGAAATAATCAACGGGACTTCCGAATGCCCCAGCGCCTCCTTGACAGTCTTTGGTAGCTGGATCAAATGGTACTTGACTGGTATATTTGGCTTTACTCGTGGGATTGTCCGTTGTTCCATACTGAGTGACGCCCCCTTCTCGTTTACTCATTGCGATTAATCTTGAGAAAATCTCTGGGTGTTGAGTCGGGTGAAAGGTTATGTTGTCTATACCAAGAGGCCCCCATATGTTCTTTCTGAAGTATCTTTCCAAGGACATGTTGTCATTGACTCTTTCTACCATCTGGCCAGCCCAATCAATACCAACTCCATAAGTCCATGACTCACCAGGGGCATAGAGAAGTGGGAATTTAAAGCGTTCCTTGACTAAAACTTCCCCATCTGTGGGCATAGGCGAGCCTTTACTGATATATTTTGTGTACCGTGATAGCAACGGATCTTGAACGATTTAGTTATTTCCTTGAACGTCTAGAACTTATATTACTTACCGAAAACATCGTATGAAAGTCCAGATGAATGTGTTAGGAGATGTCTTAGTATGGTTAGTCTCATGCTTTTTATTGACCCAAGATATCGCGGGGACAACAAACCGAAGCGTTATAGTTTTATGGTTGTCTATTAAGATTGGCTTCTGGCTTTCTTCATCAAAACCTGTCAAGATTTGTACACCCTTGAACTCTGGTAAGATCCCAGAGATATCACCGTCGAGATCCAAAAGTCCTCGCTCAACACATTGTAATGCCGCGATGGTTGTGAATAGTTTTGTGCAGGAAGCAAACCACATGACACTGTCCAATTTCATAGGCTCCGAGGGATCTTTAAGAGACTGAGATCCAAAGGCTTTGGCATAATAGAATTTCCCTGGACATGTTAATCAATGAAATATCCTGACACGAAAAAAAAATAAGAAGACATCCAATGAGCTTTGAGAACCATGTTGAATATGTACTCGAAGATTATAGTGCTCGTGTCCACACTAATGAACACCAGTTACCAACTAATTTGTTGAATCAAGGAAATATGCATACCAGAGCTATCTCCCCCTACCAGCACTGCACCTGCAATATCTCTGCTACTGCAAGCTTCTCTGACTATGTCCTCAAAGTTCGACATCTTGTCGGCGAGCCTAATCACAAGAAATGCGGCCTAGGAAAATAGAAGAGCACGGAAACAAACACTGCAGACAAAGATCAGTAGATACAACGAACAAAAAATTAGCTCATCCAGGAAATAGAAAAAGAAAACCTGTGTCTAGGTATTCTATATACAACAATCTATCGTTTGATCGGCACAAGGTTCCTCGGTGTTGCTGCATTTCTCCATAAGCAGCCCCGCGTGGATACATCCAGGCCTCGGAACCAGACACGACTGATTCCGAAGAGGGTTTCGCCCAATCTCTTAATTTGATTGAGACGTATGGAGAGGGAGAAACCTCGGCAGCATTTGCTAGAAATATTCGCGGTAAACACTCAAGTCGGACGATCTTGCGAGACTTCGGGAATATTTTTTCAGAAACAAAATTGTCGGACCGTGAACGCTCGCTACATTGGGCTGATGGCATCGTAAAGAAACAGTCACTACACAAACCAAGCGGTCTCCTGTCCGATAAATCACTGGAATAATGCTATACAATATGCTTGAAAGGAATTGAGGATAATGTTAACCGATATTCTACCTGGGTGTCGCTTTCCAAAAGCACTCCTGCTGGTATATGTAATTCATGAGCCGTGCCATATTATACTCTAATAATTTGTCATGTTTCCCGAAATCCTACCAAACGCCCTGCCAATGCTTGCCTGCTTTAAACTTTCAAACATCATAAAGACACTTAAATACAATATGTCAACCGTTATCACCATCTATATTCCTTTTGGTCATTCCCGGTTCCATCCTCGTTCAGCCCATACCGACATATTTGAACCAGTTTGCCCTACAATCCTCCTTGTGTAGCCAAGCTTCTCCGTCTGTGAATCGTCCCGCCTGGCAACCTTTGCATTTTGGCGAATTAGGGCAATTGAAGTAAGGGATGTGCTGGTAACCGATATCACGGAACCTGTAGAAAAAGGTCAGTCATGGACACGAATTTCACGTAAAGGACTCGAAACTTACCAATGAATTTTGCTCGAATCTTCAAAAAGTGCCAAGGCAATACTATGAACTGGCGCATCTCCCCATCGCTCATAGAAGAAACCTCCAGCACGATCCAAATGGTTGAAGTAATCTTCATATGCTTGACTGCGCCAGAAATCCATGTTGGCAATCTCGAAATTACTCCAGAAATGGCATGTAGAGTAGCCATTTGCATTCCGATTATGTTCTGGTCTGCGCGCACTATCTGTAACCCAATTCATTGCATTATTCTCGTGTATGTACTCTGGATGTGCGGCCAAGAATTTTGTGGTTTCGGGCCATAGGGATGGAATTGATTGAGGCGCATCGTAAAGATTGATGGTGAATCCGTAAGTTTTGTTTTGATCTTGCATATACCTGAACACATCATAGTCGACATCGCAGAAAAAATGGACCTTTGGCTCGACACGCCAGTAAAACTGCATATCTGCCATGGCTGGATGCTTGTAGAATAAACCACTATTCCATCGACACATCTGGTGGTAAGATGCCATGCTGGCATATTGAATGTCATTCTCCTTCAGTATCTTTGCCGATTCTTCGAAAAGCTCTGGATCGATCCATGAGGGCATTTCCCAATGTTCTTTGGGGATCTCTTCTGTTAGGCTTGTTAGAGTTGACAGATGTCATCAGAGGCAGGGCTGCGTACCATATCTGCATTCTGCCTTCGTTTCTGCAGAAGTTCGACGTTTGAACTCCTCTGAAAATGGTACGTCATTGAAAAATGTCCACGGGTAATTAAACTTGTGGTTCCATGTTCTTTCCAAATCTCGCATAGCCTGAACCATACCATCAACCTCTTCGTTGCGAACCAAAGATAAAAGAGTAGCATTTATTCGACTCGTTCCCTCGGCGCCTAGTCCATAGCCCTGATCGGCTCTCCATAACACACCTTCTGGTTCTCCAGTAGCTATAAAACTTGTTAGCATGACATTCAAGGTAATTGGCATTGAAGGAGATTCGGCGCATACGATCTAGGTTAGGATCTCTTTCTATATTGGCAAGTGTATCTCCAGGCCCAAGTTCTGGTTTTGGTGGACCAAAAACTTGATATAAGAAAAACATCCATAATCCTATGGCTAATAAGCCTAGGACTCGAATTGGGCGTGCTACAGCCATATTGATGATTTCTGGCTTCAAAAGATGTGTCGAAATTCTAAAGTCATTGAAGCTCCAGCGCCGCGTAAGATCATGGAAAATAAAACCGACTAACTGAAGACCCTAAAAAAGGGGATGGGATTTGCCTTGTCACACCTGCAGGCTAATAATAATAAGGTACTAGGTAGATTCGAATAGGTAAGGCTTAGGTAAAGCGATAACAGCCTTGTATTCAAGGCTGAATGGTTATTGCGTCTTCTCTTTCTGAAGCGCGTGCGGAATAAATATACCAGCAATATTTATATTGATTTTAACATTCGATGAATCTCGCCGGCGAACATCATTGATCAGGAGTGTATAAACTCTACTACCACTCACCCTTTCGAGTGAACTTCCATCCAGTATATCATTGATCAAAAGTTCATGAATTATATCATAGAGACAAGCTTGCTAATGAACTAATACAATGGCGCATCTTGCAAAGCTGGGAGCTTTAACGGATGAGCTTGTCACATTAATCACTTCCTTCTCCCCACAGGTAAACATCTTTGTTTTTATTGGATCATCTTCTTCACTGCTTCAATATCCTCAGAATCAAGGGGCTGACCAGTTTAGTCTGATCCTGCCAGGTTCAATACTTGCCGAGAAACTGCTCTTCGAGTACTCAGACATGGTAACTACAATCGAACGAACCAATTTGATATTCAGGATCGACTTGAAGGTCTAGACGAAAAGTTTCGAGTATACAATGAAGATCCACTCGCAGATGCGCTCAAGGAGCGTTTGCAGAAACTACCTGAACTGAAATTGAAATGGACATCCGAAATTCTACATCTACTTCTTGAATTATCGAATAAGCCAGTTTCTAAGTCGAGGATTGAAGATCTGGAATTGATCAAAGTATTGGATCCTGAAACCGAGCCCCCTTTGAAATGGCGAGATCTTGTTGCCGAGGATCCTCTGCTACGTGAAAAAAGTATTTGGAGGAATGTCGATTTTGGGGCAGATAGTTCTGATGATGATGATGCCTTTAGGGATACTCGATCAGAATTGACAGAGTCGACCAGATCAACAGGAGAATCGAGTTTGGATGATGACAACACCAGGAGACCCCAAGATTTCATTGTGAATACACTTGAGGAGGACACCTTGAATAAATTGAGGAAGGCACAATTTTGGCAGAAACCACCAAGCGTAAATGGCATTCAGCTAAAAACTGTTAGAAAACCTATCACCGAACTTCAGGGGGTTCGAGAAATTCTCTTCATGTTTGCTGGATCATTGAGCTCCCTTTTCGAACCAAACCCTCGTGATATTCGGATTATTAAACCCTTGAAGGGTTATACCTTCAAGCATTTGACTCCGGAATGTTATGATATGCTAATGGAAACCTTTGCAACTCAAGGCTCAGCATTAGCTGTTCTTCGAGCCTGGGTAAAACAACCTCAAAACGTGCCATTATTACAGGTTCTGCAATCATCTATTTCTCAGCGGCTTATGGATTTGGACACTAGGCTATCCAACATCCAGAGTAGATTTGTCGCTCCATCGAAAGATGTTGTTGTGAGTCTTCTAAGTCTACAAAACGAATTGGCAGATTTTACCAAACCTCTTAGCAGACTGGCCGATATCATCAAAAGAGTTGAGCATGATCCATATGCCCATGCTTTCCGGTATCTCGAGTTCCTATACGACGAAACTTGTACCTCCCAAATGGCTGGAGATGATGATATGTATTCCTTCATGGGTAAGATCTTCTTTCAGTGCTTTCAAATCTACCTAAGGCCAATAAGATCATGGATGGAGGAAGGTGAGCTCAGCAGTGGAGATAACGTATTCTTTGTCTCTGAAGTTACTGGAAACTCAGATCCGTCTTCAATTTGGCAGTCTCGCTTTAAGCTACGCAAGACTCAAAGTGGCGTATTACATGCTCCGAGTTTCCTTCAAACTGCTGCGGAAAGAATCTTTAATACTGGCAAAAGCGTTGTTGTTCTGAAACAGCTAAATCAATTCGAATCTGTACGATTAAAGAGGAAAATAGAACCAAAGCTCGACTTTGATTCCGTATGCAATACCTCCAAATTTTTCTTGGCCCCTTTCTCCGAGTTATTTGATGTAGCTTTCGAAAAGTGGATCAGAAGCAAGCATCATCATACCTCAAATAAATTGCGCCAAACTCTGTTCGACTCTTGCGGTTTACATAATGCCCTCGATGCATTAGCTCATGTCTACTTCATCGCCGATGGTATTTCTTCCTCCAGCTTCATGTCATCTATTTTCGATAAGTTAGATACGTTAGATTCTTCCTGGAATGATCGTTTCCCATTGACAGAGCTCGCACAAAGTACAATTGGTTCCCATCCATCCATAATCCCAGAACGACTTCGACTGCGAATCCGACCTCTTTCACAAAGGAGTCGAGATATCAATAGATGTCGAAGATCAGTCAAGGTACTCTCCATAATCGAACCTATATATCACCTCTCTTGGCCTGTCCAAATAATACTTACTCCACAAACAATACCCTCATATCAAGCAATATTTACCTTTCTCTTCCAAATTCGTCGTAGTTCTCATATTCTCTCCAGAGAGCGTTTAGTCTCCGATCGTCATGGTTTAACCAGTACCACCGATGAACGTTCCCTCTACTACTCCCTCCGAACTCGTCTTCTCTGGTTTTACTACACTCTATACTATTACCTCACATCCTTAGTAATAGAACAACGCTCCCAAAAAATGTATCAGAATCTTCAAGAAGTCGAGGATATTGATGCAATGATTCGTGTCCATACATCGTTCATCAAGCGTATCACCGATGAATGTCTCCTTGGTAGCAAGCTTGAGCTGATCCATAAGACTATCATCAAAATACTTGATCTGGGTATTAGACTAGAAGATGCGCAGGCTGCAAATGCGGCTCTTAGCAAAGAGACAATGGAAAAACAACAGGAGATCATGGATCTATCACTAGCGTCTCTAGATTTGCCACCAACACCGCGAAAATCGGCAAATATGAGGATGAGTATGAGGATGAGTCTTGCAAAGCAAAAGGACGAGGACTCGGAGGATGAAATGGAGGTGGATTTGAGTATTTTATCACCCGGAATGGAAGATCGTGATGTCGAATCGTATGTGCAGAAGTTGAAGAGTATGAAAGGAGAATTTGATAGGTTAGTTCGGTTCGTAGGGAGTGGGTTGAGAGGGGTGGCTAGGGCGAGCGGAGGAGAGGAGGCGAAAGCCTGGGATGTGTTGGGGGAAATGATCGAAGGGGGTTTGGATACATAGGTCCATATAAAGTAGACGAAATTCACAGTAATAACTAACGATGAGAATCATACACAACTCGGTACCCCATCCAGCCCAAATTTGATTGTCCCAATCAGGTTTCTGGTGGTAAAACATCAGTCAAGCGAGGACGAAAGTGCGAATGTGATATCGAAAAGTGGCATGACAATAATAGAGGAAACATCTAGAATGGATATAGCTTCTACTAAAATTAAATATGAAGATATTTCTCATTGGGCTTGGTATATGGTGAGAGCGCTCAGTCATTGCAATCAATATACCTATTAGAATGAATCTAGACAGAATCAATGTATGGCATTCGTCTTGATCCCCATTCCAATAATAGCGGTCTGTATTGCCAACATAGATACACAACATTGCGCCGTGAATGTGTGTGTGACCATGTGAATGCAAAATTTCATGAGTATCAGACAGCAAGAAAGGAAGCTGAGCTATTAGCTGTCTTCAAATCGCATCAAAACCCCATACTTATGTCACAATAAGTTGTTCAAGGTTCATATTCTTTGTGTTCCGTTTGAGGATGTTGAGCGAAACAGAATACTGCCCGATTCTGATTCTGGCTGAAAGCAAGTATAAGTATAAGTATAGATATATGCAAATGTGAGTGCGAGTGGATTCAGCATATGTAGACGGATATACTTTCTACGTGTGGCTGGCCAATCACATGTGGGAATTTTTCTTTCATCTCACTCTCAGTCTCACTCACTATCTGGTAAATGTTTATGGATAATGTTGGTGACGAAGATGATTTGTTGAATTCGGAGTGAAGCCAAAAATAACGGATATTTATTTCCTTCAATTAGGTAAGCAGGCCTGTTATGTTACTCTTTGGTGGGGTTCACCGCTCTATTTGGTAAGTGCGGGGCAGGGGGAATGACTATAAACCTTTACCAACCTTACCTGGTACCGCTACCAAACCCACACCTACCTGCCTATGCTCTTTCCGCCAAGAAAGCTGTTGCTGCCCATCGTTAAATGATCGAGCGATCTGATAATTGGGAAAAATATCAATAATAATATCTTATCTTCCCCTTCCTACGGTGAAGAAAAAAAGAATATAAATCCCTCATCCTCAAACTTTTCATTTCTGTCTTCGCTATCACATTCACCTCAAATTGTCTTCTTCATTTTTATTCTAGCTATTGTCCTCGTAGAGCTTCTATAAGAAGTTCTAGAACTTTTGGTAGGTCGTCGAACTGTTCATGTCAATTAAATACTGGTACGGAATAAACTGACCAATGACGCATGTTGTCTTAGACCTTACCTATACCCAAAACAAAAAAAAAAGTTTTTCCAAGCAACCAACGCAACAAATCCACACTTCACCCATTGAAGACCCATTCCAACGACTCAAAAGTCTTCGTATTGCTACTTTACTATTCTTTGACATTTCAATGAAGATTTCAATGAATATATATCATTATTGAAATTGCAATCTTTGCAACCAAAATCACAGTCAGTGTTAGGTACACTTGACTGCGAATACCACTTCCCTATCAGTATTTTATCAATTCTCTATGAGCACTAAAGATCTACTACGCTTCCTTTCCAAACCAGCAAAGTAAGCATTTCTATTTACCTCTTCTATCTGCTAGTATATTCTTCCACAGTTCAATGCCTTCTACGGCTTCAATTCTGAACATTTGCCTATCATCTTAATTATACTTCCCCTGTGTATGGGGACATGAACAGCCAGATGATTTGATTACGAGGGTCTAGTGACTCGTGAAAAGCAATAATTCACTTGATAAAGCGGAGATTGATTGAAAATTTCTTTTTGAATCACACCAACCTTCTTTCATTTTGCTAACAATTTCCTCTCTCTTCTTAGGCCCAGATAACACCAGCCACGCCCCCAAACACTCAAACAAATTTCAATACCTAAAACTGCAGATACTACTCGTCTGCTAGACCCGATATCTTTTCACGGTATCGGCATCTATCAGAGCGAGCTCACCGAATCCAACATTCCTTCGGTTAAGGACTTTTTCATCCCCCTTTGCACCCGACCTCCTTAACGTCTCCTACGTGACGTCTATATTCTGAACATCTTGCTGGCTTCGCCAGCACATCCCATATCCCACGGTTCTGTGGGCCTTCTCTTCTCAGTCGAACACCGCAAGGTTCGTCTGGGTGGCAGATAGTGCTTCACAGTACTTTGCCAATTAGCAAAAAACACACACCCTGCCATCACCAAGCATAAATTCAATACTACGTGCATTATCGCACCCTCACGTTAGAGATGGTCAACCTCGAAATCCCATCCCAATATACATTTTCACCTTCTGAAGCTACACCTCAACTCACTATCAATCGCGATGCTACTATCGATCTCGATTCTAGCAATGCTTTCGAAGGTTCGTATCTTGTACACTATTCTGGAGGAGACATAAGCTGACAATATTAGGCCCAGAAAAGCTTCTAGAAGTTTGGTTTGCCCCCTCTCCAAAGGACTTGCCTATTGGTGCTAAAGAAGATGGACTCAAGTCTGTCTCAGCCGAAACATGGACAGGAATGCTAGATCTTGTAAATTGCAAGGTCTTGTCAGTCGTTGAGTCTGAGCATGTTGATGCCTACCTTCTCTCTGAATCTAGCATGTTTGTTTTTCCTCACAAGCTTATTCTCAAGACTTGCGGTACTACCACCTTATTGCTTGGGCTTCGTCGAATGTTGCGAATTGCGGCCGTCCATGCAGGTTTCCCGGCCCAAGATTGTAAACCTCTTGAGGACGTCAAGACTGCTGCCAAACCCTACCGAGTCTTTTATAGCCGAAAGAACTTCTTATTCCCTGAGAAACAGCAAGGTCCACATCGTAGCTGGAAAGATGAAGTCAGATATCTCGATGACATGTTCTTAGGTGGAAGCGCCTATATGGTTGGCAAGATGAACGGAGATCATTGGTACCTATACTTGACTAACCCTAATACCGATCTTACACCGCCTCAAACTCCGGATGCAGAAAGATCGGTCACGGAGACTAAGGTCTTGAACATGCCCAACCAGGCTCTATCTTCCTTGGATGGTGATTGTTCCCAAGGACCAGATGAAACCCTAGAGATTCTCATGACTGACCTGGAGCCAAATAATGCCAAACAATTCTATCTTGATCACGCAGTTGCGGCCGCGGAGACTAAGTATGCCAGTCGGGCTATCGAAGCACGAAAGGATGCAGAAGACAGTCTTGGTGAATTGAGTCGAACTGATTTGAGCATCAGTGGTACAACAGCCGGAAGCACCAACACCGATGAAACTTTCGACGTTTTTAGCAACACATCTTCCGATCACAACGGAGGTCTTGTCACACCGGATGATGAGGTATCATTCCCCGAAGAGCTTGGAACTGAGGGTCACGCTCTTGGTACGGTAGTCTCCGAAGCTTGCGGTCTATCGGATGTTTATCCTACCTCGAAGTACCCTGATGCACGTGTTGATGCTTATCTCTTCACTCCGTGTGGATTTTCAGCCAACGGAGTTATTCCTGCTCCTGATCAAGCAGGTGCTGCCACGCATTACTTCACGGTCCATGTTACGCCTGAACCTCAATGCTCGTATGCATCATTCGAGACCAACGTGCCTGGCTGCCAAACTGGTCGTGAGACGGCTGACATTATCGAGCACGTTGTTGATATTTTCAAGCCCGGTCGTTTCAGTGTTACTCTCTTTGAATCGAAGAACAATTCAGCCGAGGGAAGAGAATTAACATTGCTTGGTGATTCTGCCTCCGCCATGAAGAGTGCAGGCGCCGCTCGCTTGAGAAGTGCCAGAATGGAAAACATTCCCGGTTATCGTAGAGTTGATAGGATCGTACACGACTTTGACGGCTACGACCTCGTCTTCCGTTATTACGAGCAAGTCGGATGGGAAGGTAAAGCTCCACGATTGGGAGAGATTGATTAAGTGGCTGGGGGATTGCACGACCTATAAATTATTATTTTTATCATCGGTTTCAGTTCTACTTTTATTCTTTTCATCTCTAGCTAGTCAAGGTGCTCATTGGAGCCTTCACATCAACTATCTTTACCTTAGCAACAGTCGACATGCATAGTGGCATCGAGCAAGTATATGATTATCTCTTAGCACAAATTGAATATACAACCTTTTACTCAGAAATCAAGACTCAGTATGACACATTATGCACATCAGAAAATCAAGTACAACATTAGATAGCATAGCCTCTGTGATGAATGAACGAATACCAATAATTATGCATGCATAACATAAAGGGCGAAAGGTCGCAGCAATCGCGACCATATTTTTGAGCCCGTGAACGTGAACGCGTGGAAACGAATCTTGATTCTGATTCAATTGGTTGAGTAGCATTAGTATGGAAAGGCATGATGGTGATGAAGGTAGTATTATCTTGAGTATATCAAGAAAAGTAGAATCAATTAGACATTCAATCGATTGAAGTGAAGAATTGATCAAATTTTTGATGATGCGAGGGGAATAATATGATATGAAATGATATGATATGTACCCAGATACTTGCAGCTAAAGCTAAAGCTGCAGGAGTATAATAATAGAAATGTCCATTTTCGTTACTTTCATGGATCGCGTTCTCATGCAAATCATTTTTCACGATTCGAGAACGAAAAGAACACGAAGAATCGCCATTTCTCGTCGATCTTTTAATTGAGACGCGAAGATATTCTTATACTTTAGGTGATTCGCGTTTTCTCGCGATGGAAAAGGTTTCAATTAGTTCGTACTATGATATGAGATTTCCTCATCCCTTCCCCCCTGGCGTGGAGAAAGAGCCACTAGTTTTGAGCAGCGGGCGAATGGAATTGCGGAATTGAGATTGCATGATTGAGATGTGTCTCGCTTGTGGATTGGTGATCCTGGTTGGGCTTATGATTCTTATGATGGTATCCTGGTTTGAACTTGGACGTACGGGGGGTTTGTGAGAGTGGTTTTGGGGTTTTCGGGACGTTTTTGAGCTTTTATTGGAAGGGGAGATGGGGATTGGTGGGGTTTCGCGTGGGTTACGCGCTGGTGATGCGTGGGTGAGTGGGAGGTATTGGATTGGATTTGGATTTGGTTATGCAGATGAGATCTGAGTAGATGGGCGAATGCTTAAGCTAGGTAGATAGAAGTAAGTATTGTACAGGTTAGTAGAGTGGTAAGGTTTGGAAATGAGGGTATGTATGTACTCATAGATGTAAGGGAAGAGTAGAAACTCGAATTGATGAATTGAGTGGATATGTATGGATGAACAAGCAGGCATGCTCTGTACATATGTATATACCAGGTATTCAAAAAGGGAAATGGAAACGAGAGGCTTTCCAATATAGACCTGCATTCCCCCTACTCTTCTTCTCTTTTCGTGCTCCCTCTCTATCTATCTTGTTTTGATCTTCTTGATTGTTTTGATCTTCCTGATTGTGATTCCGAATTCAATTAAAGTTTTCTTGCTTGTGTGGGGAAGCATATTGTTTACCTTCCATTACCTCTCGAGCCTCTTCATAGTACATTGTATTCTTCATAAAAAGCCATCAAGTTGTTGCTAGCTCAAGTAGCTTGACATAATAACATTATCATTCATCTAACCTTTCCAAACATAACGAAACGATCCAAGCAAGGCTAAGAGCTCTCGAATCTCGATTTGCCGACACCGACACCGACACACTGTATTCCCATCTCCACTTTATTCGCTCCTTTCGCGAACGCGACTGGTTTCTTTTTCTTCCTTTTCCTGCCACCACCTTTTTGAAATCCTTCCTACGAAATACTCGAGGCATAGCATCATAGTTAATTATCTACTTTTATCCAAATCTTGAGAGAATTATTTCACTCATTTACTCAAACTCATTGATAACAATTGATTTATATATCGTCCGAAAAGGAAAGAATTGAAGAAAGATAAACAATCGGAAAAACCAAATTGATCCCTGTTTCATCAGAGATCGCAATCATGACTTCACATATGCCAATGGGAACGGCTAGACAACCGTTTGCTCCATTGAATAGTTCACGTCTACAGAATATCACGAGTATCAAGAATCGTCAAAATGGTATGCCAAAAGTCCTCTTCATCAGAATAGCAGTACCTGTCTCTCGACTGCTACAATTCTCTCTTTCTTTCCTACTTGACATGATCTACATATGAACATGATACTTACATCCTACCTAGCTCTATCACCCAATAATACCTCTCCTAAACGCAAAGCTACATCATTCGAATCCGACGATGATTCCGAAAACGTTGATCCTATATTCTTCGAATCTCCCAAGCGATCCAAGGCTGTTGAGGAAACTAAAGATACCTACTCAAAACCTACAAGCTACTTCTTAACCAAAGCCCCTCCCTCTCCCACCGAAGCGTCGCTTACCTCTCCTCTCAAACCTATCAAATCTACCACCCAGCGAAAGATTCTACAAACTCGTACTCAAACACCAAAAGTCACCACCACAGCCCCAAAATCTACACCCCTTACCGCTCCAGCAGGTCGTTCACCTACTAGAAAGCGCGTCGGAATCCTTAACAATCACCGTCGTGCTTCCGGTTCAATAACCCGCGTTGATCCTCCCAAATTCTCCACCTCAAAGCCTAGCGGTCTTAGCTTCTCAATCGATGCCGCTCTTTCAGGAACCATTCCATCATACGGCGCACGTCAACGTCAACGTCAAGCTCTCTCTTCCAAGGGTATGAAGGCCCAAACCTCTCAGAAAGAAATCCCCTCCTCCCTTCATGCACCCGAAGGCAAATCATCCTGGTTCTTCCAAATTCACGAAGACACTGAAGAGGAACACGCGACCAATCTTATGGAACATAGTACTGGCATTCTCGATATCTCCTCCGACGAAGAAACACTTACAAGATTGAGAGACGAGAGAGGCAAAGAGAATGTTCCACCTCTAGATGATATTTCTCAAACACGTACTTCGCTTACTGCTTTTGCTTCGAGTTCTTCTTCCATGTCTATGTCTCGTAAAGATGATATGGAGATTAGAGAAATGAAAATGAGGATTAAGATGCAACAAAAGAAACGAAGGGAAATAGAAGAGGGTGCTATTGATGTTGATAGAGCACCATTGGGAGAGATGAGGAAAGAAGATTTCTATGCAGAAGGTTGTGATGAGAAGAGTGTTTTTATCATTCTTCCAGATCCTGAACCTGAGGTATCGGTCGAAGAAGAAGAAGCTGAGAAAGAGACGGAGGCTCCTTTGGAACAAGAAGAACAAATCCCAGAACCTCAAACCACAATCCCATTACCAGAGCCAGTATCCATGGCTTACGCGCCTGGAAAAGGAAAGGGAAAAGAAATCGATATTGAGTTTCTCATGCAAAAGAAAGTGGTAGAACCGATGGAGAAACCGGAAGTGGATTTCGTTGTTTGGGAAAGTGGAAGTGCGAAGGATGAAAATGAATGAGTGACTCGTTCAAAAGGGATTGTGTATGAGTTCATGAGTTTATGTGTATGATTTTTTTGCGAGGGCACTTTGGGATTGTACTTGGAGGAGTTAATTACTTGTTTGTAGGCTTGTTTGGTTGTATATGGATGGATCAATGGGTGGATGGAATGGTTGCAGGGTTACTTGGTTGCGTGGTTATATTTACATATATTGGCTTCTTGTCGTGTTGTTTCTATCTGTGTTTGTGTTAGGAAGTTTGGGAGGAGGTTTTAGTAGATGGAAAGCTATTTGATATTGCGATTGCTACTACTATTGGAAGAACAAAAAAATAAGTTGATCTTATAAGTAACATTTTTATTCGGTCTATTTGTTTGTGAGTATCCTGATGTGATGTTTGAAAGATAGTGCAGTGCAGTGAAGTGAAGTGAAGTGAAAGGGTATGTGGGAGTATTTTGAAATTTGCAGAAAATATATTGAAATTGAAAAGGGATAGAGGGGTTGGAGGGTGGGGTGTGGGGTGTAGAAGCGAGATTTTCGATGCGTTGTGCTGGGGAGGGGAGTGGGGAGGAGGGGTATTGATTCGCTTGGTGATAGGGGGAGGGGGAGGGGAAAAGGGGCGGGGTAGAGATATGAATATAGAAAGATATACGGATTGGAGGAAGTGAGGAAGCGAGGAGGTTGTATGTATATATGTGTATGTGTATATATACTTGTGTGTGAGGAAGAGAAGAGAAATAGTGAGAGGGGATGAATGGATGGATGGATGGAGTAAGTGGAGTAGGGGATGAGGAGAGAGGAGATTGTATTGTGTTGTGCTGTGCTGTGCTGTACTTTTATTTGTTGGGTAGGTGGGAAATCGATATGGGGGGGGGGGGTGTATTAGGTAGTGATGATTGGTTGGAAAGGTTGGAAAGGTTGGAAAGGTTGAAGCTTGCTTGGGGGCAGGAGAGAGGAGAGAGTTGGCAGTTGGCGGTTCTTGGGTTCTTGGGTTCTTGTTGGTTGTGCTGGTGTGCTGGTGTAGTAGTGTAATGTGGTGTGGTAGTGTAGTGTAAGTGGGTTTTATAGCTGGCTGGCTCGTGTAGAGGTGGGGGAGGTTCTTCTTTCGTGGTTCTATAGGAGTCAGAGTGGTCACGAATAGTATTGGGGGTTTGGTTGGGTGCTTGGTTTTAGAGGGTTCGGTATTGGTATTTTTTGAGATTGTTCGGTATTTTCTGTATGTGGTGATGTGATGAGCGGGATGGTAGATTGACTACCTAGATGGATTTGGGGGGGGGTTATGGAGGGGTTGGGATTGAGATATAAGGGGATGAGAAATATATTTGTGGGCGGGGAGTTGGGTAGGGGGGGAGATAATTGGTTTTGGATGGATGGTTTGGTTAAGGGGAATTCTTGGGGGAGAAATACTATACATATATCTTAAGATTTAGAAGTCTGAGATAGCTCATGGGAGAAGCCAGTTCGTGTGCAAGGTTCATTCTGTCTCATGTCTCATATATTTAGCAGATGTGTTGAGGGCATCGCTGTTAAATAATAGGGGGAGAACTCGAGAAGAACTTTGGAACGGCTGTCCTATATCTGGGTTGGCTACCTAGGTAGGTAAATGAATGGGTACGCTGGCGAATTGATCGCCAAGTTGATGGATAGCTGCAGGGGTTTTCCGGTTGTTTGGGAATGTGTAGATGCTATGTGTATCTTTTATTTTGAGTGTTGGAACTAAAAGTGTTTGGGTGATTGCTGTTTGGATTGTCGATGTATGTATGATATTTGAATTGGGATTTCTAAAAGCTTGGATTGATGGGTTGCTGTTTGAAGGCTAGGTAAGCTAATTCTGATAGCTGGGAAGCGGGCTCACATATTATCTTTATCACTCGCACAGCTTGTGGTCGGGTTTCTTGAGGGCAGCATGATGCCCTTGTTAAGATTAAGGTGCGACGACGATATTGATGCACTGTGATGTTTGTGTGAGTTGCAACTGGTCTCCTCTTGCCATAACCCATGAACTGCCCATTCACTCCCATCTCGTCAATTCACTCTTTCATTTATTATTCACTCGCTATCCACTTCCGAGAACAGAACCTCATCCCATGCATGTACTCCCATCCCATCTCACCATCTCCACCCGCATCCACAAAAACCATGAAACTCCTCAATCAGAACCCTCCTTTCTTCCCCCCCCCAAAAAAGGAATGTTTTTTTTTACAAAAATCAAAACCAGCAAAAGACTAAGCCACAAGCCTCCTCATCTCCCAACGAATTCCAATACCTACATAAAGTAGGACATGGATCATTGTACCGAGCCACAAGGTTGTCCATATTCAATCATATTCAATACCATTGCGCCACGGACGTTTATGCGCTCAGATATTGGGGGAGTGGTGTTTAGGATTATATCTGAGGAATAAGTGTTTGAGTGATGGGTTGATTTGTTTGAAGAGGAATGGGAAGATGGTAGGTGAGGTTGAGGAGTACGGGGGGGGTGCTTGAGTAATTTCTGCTGGAAGGAGGGTGGAAAGTGTGTTTGAGGGGATAGTAGGAGAATGGTGAGAAGCTTTAATGAAGGGTTACTACTAAGATTGTGTTTGGAAAGTAATTGTGAAGAGAGATGGCTTGAACAGAGCGAAATATTGTAGAGATCGATGTCGTTTTTACTTAGGATGGTTGTAGTTTCATGTTGCAATGTGAATGCGCCAACCGTGAAATGACATGGAAGTTAATCGATTTGACAATATATTGCAAAGTCTGCATTTTACAACTTGATGCAAGGACTAATTACAAATTTGACAACGAAATTGCACAATTGGAGATCGACGATTTGAAGATTGAATTGGTTGAGAATTTGAAGGTCGAGGAAGTATTTGATAAATTTTTACACCCACTGTTGTGTCCCTGCTCCCACAAATGCACTGTCAATAATATGCTACTCACAACTTGTGAGTTTTTAGTAAGTATTTTACAATATGTATTCTACATCCGTATCATTCATACATGTGATATACACATCTATGATATACCAAGAGGCTTCAATATTCTCTCTCGCGCCACTCTTGTTGCAACATCACCACCCTTCTGCAATGCGATTGCTCCAATAATAGCGTACAATGAAGTGGCTAGTACGAGCTCAAGACCAGACTTCTCGAGATTATCCTTCTGTAAAGGGAATTAGTAGCCATATAGAATACGCCTCGTAAAAGAACACTCCAACTTACCATTCTAGGTTCCCATCGAATAATATCTGGCATGCCCATTTGAGTAGCCAAATTCGCCAACCTCTCCTTGCTTAAAATATCATCCACCTTAACATTGGTCAAGTTTGGCAAACCGTCCAGAGCAGGGTGTGAAAATGGCTCCTCAACTTCTGTTCCCTGGCCGTCTGTTTCCTGCGGTAATTGAGTTTTTGTCGCAACCGGCGATTGTAATAAAGCCAAACTTGTCTGTAAGTTCAATATCCTACGTCCTGCATATTATAGACTCAGTATACGTTCAGCCATTCGCAACGCAAATCAGGATACGCACCGAAATATGCCAATCGATCATTGAATCCTCTTCTTCCTTGATCAAAACTTTTATGTGTAATCGCAAGCCATTTTACTTCGTCTGTAAGTACTTCATCGCCTCCCCGTCCTAGAAATTGGATATAAAATCGATTTAATCTTTCTGGATCGCTATTGACTTCCCATGTGGGTATGTCGTGGTTTGCTCTGGGGTTGAATGGTAATTTCATCTGTGGTGGTGTGTATGACCATCTTGGTCTTGCCCCTCGTTCTTCATTATATTGGGTATCTGATCTCGAGGCTGATATTGAAAATTGTCGGACGGTATTTGAGCGGGAGGATATGGGAGTGGCGCATGTGCATCTTTGACGTGCTTGCCGGGTAAGGGATCGAAGTGATCGGGTGGTAGTTTTGGATGCCATTGCTATGTATAATTTGTGGTTAATCGTCGTGCAAATACCCCCCTCCTCTAGCAAAATAATTCCTCGATGTTGAAAGCTCAAGATTTCTGGAAACTTTATCTAGACGCTAAACTTCTTTTGGTTTAGACTGAGTTTCGCGTCCATCATTGTGCCGACTCGCCGACGCGTCTCACAAAGAACGACTTCATTTAAAATTCCATAAGTACTCGAGTGATTTAAGCTATTAGACTCTTAATTTATGATCATGAGATTCATGAAATAATTTACAATATTATTTTGCCATGGCTACTCAAGGGAGTGTTGGTTCGAAAGAATCGGTTGTATCTTCCGTTCTCATACAACGACTTGCTTCTGTCCTTCCTAAAGACGTCACTTTAAAGATCTACCATCTATCTACCCCTCCAACCAAAACCTCATCATTATATTCTGCACCACCGAATAGTCGACCCGATAGAACTTATTGCGAAAGCCATTTTCTTACAGTTTCAATTCGAACTCCCTCAAAACAAGATGCATCTGAATTACTTGAAGTATTAGTTTTTGCAATCGAAATCCTGATTTATGCCACCGCATACGATACTACATTTTTTGTTTCAAAGGCCGATTCGACTGGTTATCTTCACCTTCTAAATCTACCCAAAGGAACGCCTTCTCCCATAAGGGATATCAGTGCTACGTTCTTACAACATCTAGTCGAGCAACACCAAAGGGAAAATATTCGAAGTATTGTCTCCCTTTTCGCACGAGCTCAAGATCAATATCTCTTTCCAGGGAGCATCGAATATAGTGGGAAGCATGTGTTGGACGATAGAGGTTTGGTACGCTGGTGGTGTCGAGTTCTTGACCCACTGATCGAGCAGACGGAAACCTCAAACGATTTGCGAAAATCACAATGGGATTCAGTGAAGGGTTTTTTGATTGTACCTGGGCAGGACAATTACGAGACCAGGTCATATCTTCCAGCAAGAGCAAAGGTACAGACTGCGCAGAGCTCCTGGACCATTGGGCATCCACTTCGACAAATTTCAAGACATGCAGATGATGTTCCTCCACGATGTTTAGTCCCACATTATCCTGACGATCCAAAAGCAAGATTTCTAGACGAATTAGATGATGAAATAGGAAGGGGAAAGGATGATTCGAATGGACAATGGAAGAGTGTGAGAAACATTAATCAATTTTGGGAAATGATGGCATATAGACAAGAATGTTCAGCCGGTCGACTTGTTGGATTCATATGGATTGTTTTTACACCACCAGCTCGACATGATCACGGAGATCTTGTAATTGGCAGCAGTCAGACTTCAACATTAGCTAACGATAGTCAAGAGCTCAACTCATCGTTTCTATCTGTTCCAGACACTACACCAGCCATTTCCACTCCAACGACATCCTTTACTAGCTCGAATCCAGCTCAGCAGTCACCTTCGAAGCAAAGTGATATTTTTTCAGTCATTGAGGAACCTAGTCAATTGTTAAAGACTTCCGCCCAACGGAAGAAGAAAAAGTTGTCTGGGCTTATCATTCCCAGACAGCCACGCATTAAGACTGAGAATAAAAATTATCTGTTAGAAAGACCCGAGAGCACCGCATACTATACTTGGAAACCAGAAGGTCGCGGTCAAGTTATCGTTGACGAAACAGATTATCATCGAATTAATGAATTGCTGCTTCGACTAGACTTTGCCGATCTAGACCTAGCAAGTTCGAGTTCGAAAAGATGGATCAATGAAGTTCGTTCAGGTGCTGGAAGCATGGGCGATACATGGGGCCAATTAGTTACAGGAACCAAAGTAACAGAGATTACAAATAAGACGAGTGGCGCAGGCGTTACAACTCTTAATGTAGGACTTGTGCGAAAGAAAAGGAAATCGAGCACAGATGAGCCCCACGAGCCCAATCCTACCGTGACAACGACCCCACAGGTCAATGTGCTTGGAGCTGGTATGATTAGAAAAAAGGTAAAGAACTAACGTGGCTATCATTGCGCCTGGTGTATATTTGGTATAGTTAAAGGTCTGCATTCAAACGGAGTTGGATACAAGGGGTGTTCCCAAGATATGAATACCCAGGATATGGATCATGGATAATCAAGACAATTGTCATTTCGCATTTTTATACAACACTCACGTGAATTCGAAACACAATCGCGAAGCACTGATGCAGTGGCTTCTCAATAGCCCTGGCTAAATGCGCCAGCCTTGTAGATCCACATTCCCCCAGGTCCCTTCTGCTTACGCTATTTGTGAATCCGTAGGGGAGAACTTTAAATAGACTACGAGTAGCTGATAAACTTCGGGATTGCGACAAAGTTGCCGTTTCATCTGACCCCATTTTTGAAGCGGTAAAGTAGGTAAGCGAGACCTCCTTTACTTCGCCACATTATTCGGGTGCACAATTGGTCTATTCGTACACGGATGCCATATGACATTTAATCTATTCTACGCTCCGACCAATGACAGATTGATGCGTAATTAGTCAGCTACACTTCTTATTTCATGGAGGATTGTAGTATCTCACAATCTGCCTTGGACCATTGCTGTTTCCTTCTTCGTATATGAACCTAGATTTCTCAATGATTTTAACTTTCCAAGCTAGTAGCGGTCATTTTTCCTTTCTTTCTGCAATACCCTGGAATATTTTGTATTGACTTTCCTTGAACTATTTTCACTTATCCGTGTCGATTATACCATCAAATTCTTTCTTGCCTAAACAACGACGATCATGTTCTCTAGTCTCATAGTCTTAGCATCGACAGTCTTTATCGCTACCAATGTTCTCGCTCTGAGTACCACAACTACACATTCAAGCCCCACTGCAGCTCCAACGATTTTGCAGCGTGATGCGACTACCACTGCTTCACCTGCATCCACAAGTCCACTTTATTTCCTAACAACGAATTACATTACCATTGCGGGGGTAACAAATGCACATGTGACTATCTCAGCCAAAACAGTATCTTTTGCAGTTCCTACCTGCATACAAACACTTACGCCGGACAAAAATGGATATCTGCCCCCGGGTACATGCAACGCTCTCTATAACTATTATCCTAGTTCTACATCAGCTATAGCTTTCGCTGCCATCTTCGGAGTTCTTACTCTAGCTCACATCATACAAGCATTTCTTTACAGGAAGGTATTTGCTCTTTTACTTTATCCCAAAATTTAACACCGAAATTGACATGACACACAGGCATATAGTTTCTTCATAGTTTCAGCATCCATCTGGGGTCTCACGGCCTTCATACTCCGTATTGTATCAACCTACAACCAACAAGATAACGTCCTTGAACTCATGTCTTCCATCTTCGCTTCGACTATCTCGCCCTTGATCAATGCCTATTACTTCATTCTTCTGAGACATCTCGTACATCACTATCTCCCAAGTCGTTCTCTTCTCGGTATCCGTGCTCATTTCATCGTGCTCCCATTCTTACTATTCAATGGAGTGGCCTTTGTGCTAGAAAGTGTGGGTGCAACGATGATGGAAAAGAGGGATTTCGAATGGGAACAGAGGAATGCTGATCATGTTCACATTGGAGGCTTGGCCGTACAGATGCTGGTTATTTTTGTCTTTTTGGGCGTGCTTGTGGCATTTTGGAGAGAAATGAATGGGCTAGGACGAATGGGTGTCATTGGAACAGGGTGGAAGGGCTTACTGGGAGCAATGTTCGGAGTGTTATGTCTTATTATGGTAAATCCTCTATCCTTACCGTAAAATGATATCGTCTAGATAGTAGTACTAACAAAAACTCCACAGATCCAGATATTATTCTCCATCGCTCGATTCTCCATCGGAGACAAGACATCCAGTGCCCTCTCCACCCATGAATTATATTTCTACATCTTTGAAATCTTCCCGGCAGTTTTAGCTATAAGCATCATGAACGCACTTCACCCTGGCCGAATCATGACTGGAGAAGAGAAAATGGAAAGTCTTTGGAGTATTCTCACGTGTTGTTCACCTTTCTGTAGATCGAGAAGTAAAGCGAGAAAAAACAATGATACGGGCTTGATTGCTAGCTCGAAAGAATTGATTGGTTTAGATGAGGAGGGGTTTGAGGGGAAATTTGATAAGAATGATGAACCGCCGAGCTATACTCCTTTGTGAGTGGACTTAGCTTTGTTGTTTACAGAAAATTGTATAGAAAGATTCCTTTTATTATTATTTTGTATTCTGTTTATCCAGTTTTTTGCGATGCAATGCACAGTCCCAGATGTTATAAGGCGAAAATAAAATAAAATAAAATTGAGTGAATGCTTGAAAAGTGAGCCGTGGAAAAGCAAGTTGGGCTATCACATATCGGCCCATTCATGTCATAAAATGTCAGCTCGACAAGTACTAAACATCCTTGTCTGTCAGTTGATCAGTTGAATGCCCACTAGTACTGGGTTATTATCTGCCTCAGAATAAGATATATCAAGCAAAGTCCCATTGTCTTCTGTGAGCTCAATCTACGATCTACTCGTGAAGTAGAAATGTCGAGCACAAAGAGTAGGGCGACTTTTGCAACCCGCAGAGACGACTCTGACGACTCTGACGACTCTGACTACTTCTATGGCTTTGAAGACAGACTTAACTGCAGCAATTCCAACAGATTTCGAAAGCTTATCATCTTGAAGCCAGGGATAATGGAGCAGAAAGTGAAGGGCAACGAAGTCACTCAGCGATGGGGACTCCCGACTCCCTGCGAATGTAAGGCCCGCGACAATACTGCAGACGTCATAGTCTCGGCCATTGAGTTCTGGAAACCTTCCGCACTATTAAAGTTGTTGGATCTCAACGTATCTCAATTTTACTGGAGTATATCTACTCATGAAATGAACTTTTTTAAATCCACTCATCATGAAATTTTGTGTTAAAAGATTATGGAAATTTCTACGAGTATGTGTCCTTCAAATCACAGCGATTCTACTAAGATTAAGCCAGGTCACGCTCGACAAACGGGCTCTATCCTATCACATCCATGACGATGGTAGATGGTAGCTATTGGGATCTCAGCGCTTGGGTATCGAGGAGATTTGCACTCTGGAAGATCATTATAAAGAAAATTGGCATAAATGTCATATTTCGAAAGGCGACCGAATATTGGCTGGGAGATTGGGTCACTCCCTCCCCTGGCACCAAGAACGTCTCAAGGAGTTCGAATTCGGGTGTTACATCACTACGAAAAATGGAATTTGGATAGCAATCGACAAATCAGAAGCTGCTGGCGGCGATGCAACTGCGGCGAACCAAAACTCGGCTCCACAGCAAGTATCCTTACAGTCAGACACCGATGTCAAAACCGAGTCTGTGACGGCGAACCCCACTAGCACCAAGAAAACGGATCAATCCCATCTGCAAGGAACAAAGAAGAGAAAGCGTACAGCGGAATGATTAGGCTGCTGAACACCCTTCAGCAGATATATCTAAGATGATACGCTTGGGAACTAATCTACGGGATGGAATGGGATGAGAAAAATCATCATGTGGATTTTCGTTAGTATCTGGTAGTATTCAATCAAAAGTTGGGGGTTGTGAGCAAGCTTTGATTTGGTATCATAATCTGTGACTTGCATGATTATTATTATCCACTTCCGCATATTCGACCAATGAAAAGCGGCTGACGCGGCAATGCTCATTCATTCGGGAATATGCATATTTGAGTCTTGAAGGTCTTTAGGCAACAGTAAGGTAGATGCTCGTTTGTTGTTTTTGATTCTGTGTTACACACCCTTTGAGCTCGTTTGCATTATATTAGGAATTTGCACTTTTCCTCAGGTTCCATGACTTACAAACAGGACTGGGTAAAGGGTAATACTACCTGGGTTACCAGGAGAGTATGTATAAGGTAATAATTGCATAGAGGATATAGGAATTCTGGAGAACTAAACACAGCTAGAATGAATGTATATGAAATGAATCATATGGTCAATAGATTATCCCTCGATTCACCCTCTTAATCATATCATGTTATGCCGCAATAGATAAATTGGAGACCTAAAGATCTCCAATGTGGAGAGGCTTCGTTTGTAGAATTATGTCATTTGCTGGGGACTTTGATAAAGGGATGCACTTTACCGAGATATGCAGGGGTCTCATTGGCTGGATGTCAAGTTCACTGTACTCGAAACTTAATTTGTTGATTTACATTCAACTAACTAGCAATCGGTTTCAAGATACAAACGGCCAGGGTATCGGAAGTCGCTCTGCGCTCCGAAGGAAGTGGGAACTGCGGGGTCCCACGAATGAGTCGATCTCGGTGTGAAAGCTTTGAGAAATGGGCGCAAATTACCGGCGAAATGTATTTGCCTATTGGTGGCAGTGTCCATGCACGCTTCCGATACTTCGACGTGCTTTTACCTGAGAGAATTGATTTTCAACTTGGGTATGCAGGTTACACAGATTGGTTAGGTCTTAATTACATCTTTCGGACGTTTGTAGATAGACCACGAAATCTCCAGAGGCAGTTTTTCAATCTCTCCAAGTTTTCCTCTCGAAATTCCTCGCAACACAAGCACCATCCAACTCGCGATGATGTAGAACCAGCTGTTATGCATTCGAGCTGATCTAGATCTCGATCTCCACCTCAAAATTTTGGCTGATGCCCACGACAATAGTCCTCACATTATCAAAAACGAAATCGCAAACGCTGCTGGGGAAAAGATTGATTCTGTTACCGTTACTATTGTGGATGTCATTTGTAGCATTCTTGCTTACCAATGCCCATGGGCTTTGGTCCACCTCCTCGATTGTAGCGTGGAAAAGTCATATATTAGTATAGACGCTTTTGACGAGACACATTGTGGCTACGTTGCTCGTGATAATCGGAAAGTCCAGGTGAGATTCATCGATATTGATTGAAGGAATTCTGTTAATCGCGATTGCAGGTAGTTTTCAATGACTTGGCTTCCGAGAAACGATGGCACTACGACTACGAAATACTTGACGATGGACAGTGGATTCTCGCCGCCCCTGAGGGCTTTGAACTAGAGACGTTAGTCAAGCATTTGATCGAAAATGAATGGCTGGGAAATAATGTAGGATTCATAAGAGAGAGGAACAGGCCTTTCGAAAAGCCTCATCTCTAGATAGATGCGTGGCTAGAGTATTTGGAGCGTGGAATCACAGACACCTTGGATCCAAGCAAACAGAAAAAGAAAGGATTACTAAATGAAATACAATTGTGCTTCTTCCGCTGGGTGGTACGCAATGTTTTTCGATCGCTATTTGGGGGACTAGGGAGAGGAATTTGGGAATGGTAGAGAACATACTAAGCCTGTTGCAAGAAGAGAATACTCTGTGGTTGGAGCAAAGTAAAAGCGAGAAAATTTTGGTGTCGAATATAGGGTACCCATTGCAACCTCACAATGAAAAGCTTTAGTCGGACTATTTTGTGGTGGCGAGCAAACCTGATCCTTGTGATTTATTCTTGTGGCTGTAGTCTTGAATAAGAAACTACTTCGGCATGGAAACGTGCCGAAGACTGGTACCCGTAGCCCGAGCTTGGTAAATGTTCGTTTCCTCATCCATCGAAATTTAAGAGTGCTAAATTTTCATAATTCCGACTTCTCCTAATAACTTTCATGAACTCACACTCCTTCTTCTATCTCACTACTTACATCCAGAAATGGCCGATCCATGTATCAAAGAAGGGACTGCCAAGCGAGTTGATGTTAAGTACAAATGCAAAGTTAACCTTCCCGCCGATACTCCTTCGGGACACTCACACATAATCAAATGGAATGCTGGGGTTGACAAGAACAAAGTTCCACGCCATTTGTTTACAGTTGACGTAATTGCTACTATTCTCTACGAATTCAATCCGTCGGCTCTCAGTCATTTGCTCGATGTTCAAGCGGGACATTTTTATTGCTGGTGGGAAACAAACGGGCATATCGAGGAATCTGAGAACGATAAAGAATATCAGAGTGAAACCGTGAATAGCGAGAGCAAGAAATCCGGGGACTTGTTGCTAGACTATATACACATTCATCGCGTAGGACAGTTTGTTCGAGTCGGGGTGAGTAGCTTCCTGGAAAACACATGTACAGCGCAGTGAACATCCCTCTGATGACTCAATCATAGATCGTTGGTTGTAATCACACGAGTCGTTGCTCTGATTTGGAAGTAAATTATGCTATCTGCGATGAGGGAAATTGGGACATTGTGAGCTCTCAGGATCGGAGTCATGATAAGGAATATTACCTGTATACCAGCTCTCCAGATCTTTGCAAAGCACACGACTATAAATTAGCAAGAGTGATCATACGCGAGACAGCTTTCGAAGACAAGAAGAACATGAAAATGGGCTACCACCGGGACTATGGGCTTGAAAATGGAGCCGGGGCTCCAAAATATTCAAGACGCAAGACACAAAACATCTCAAATGTGGGCCGTATCACCGAAGTTTCTCAACAGGGGGTTCAAGAAAGTGAAATTGGTTCTGGAGGCAGTAGCAGATTCGTGGACGAAATGTTTGAGGTGCAAGGTCGGTTGGACAGACTTCAAAAGTCAGTCAAGGAATTGACAAGCTTTTTGAAGAAGAGAAAGCGCGATGATTGAGAGATAATGATGGCGGGCTTGGCATGGGAATGGGGGTTTGGATATGGCTTGCGTATCGAGGAGATGAGAAACTTGTGTGTTCACATAACTTAGGCTGTCATGTCAGATGGCCGAGGAAGGAGATCGTCGGATTGTATGCAAACGATAAAAAAACGTGAGGGAAAACTTCCGACCAAATTTTGATTCCTTGTGACTTTTAAAATTTGATTATAAATGATCGGAACATTGAAGAGTGCTATGAAATACTTAGATACTAAGTTTGTGAGTCCGAAGGATCATCCAATTCTCGATTTTGAATCGAAACAATTTTCATTTAATAATACTCGATTTTTGTCAATCATTTATTCCGTGCAGCATGTGATTGTTTCTGTTACCATGTTCTCGAAATTTCGCTTAAATGTTCTCAGACTTTCCGTCAAAGACAACATCCAAATTATGGAGAGATATTTTGCGGCAGTCTATTCCACGAAGGAAAAGGAGCTGAAAGGATTGAAAAATAGAAGGCACAGTAAATCGAATTGCCAAGCATATTCATACTGTTGCTACCGAATACTACTCCAGCGCAGCCAAAGCAAACATAGACAATCCTGGTGTGCTCCGGCCTAGCTTTGATATGCAGGTCGAGAGCCTATCACAAACTACCTTCGAAGAAAAGCTAGGTAAAATTGATTTCTTTTCCCAAAACAAAGCTCAAGAAATTTAAGGGGCGAAGGAATGTTCTCCTAAAAATTCTTTAGTGATACAATATATAATAGCACTAGGTTAACCCCTCTCTTGTATTTATGATTCACATTCAAGACAGCGTATTCCATACTTCATTTCATCAATCCAGCTCAAGCAAAGCCCAGAATAACTATGGAGGACGAGTTCTGTAAAAAGATTGACCTGAACCTCAATATCAGTGTCGACCTCCCGGCAGATGCTCCTCAAGGCCACCCTCATCTTCTCAATGTCGGAAGGCCCCAAAATAATCCTCATCTCCCAAAATGTAAGAAGCGCAAATCAAAGCAGATTGAATTTCCGGAAGATTTGTCTTTGATCGATGTCCTAGCAACTATACTCTTTGACTGGAAACCGACAGCACTTCATCACCTCCTCAACGTTGAAAACGAACAATTTTATTGTGCAGCTGAATGGGAAGAGGGCAGTGTAAAATATAATGAATGGGATAGATTCGTGTACGTACACCGCTTGGGCCAGTATGTTCGAATTGTAGTGAGTCCTTCCGATGAAGTATTATGGCGAAGAGATTTGACTAATCACGTATTCAGATTTCCGGAATCGAGTCGGGTGCAAAGATATCTTATCGAATTTGCAATAATGGAAAATGGAAGGTCATGAGCGCTCAAGAATACGACCCTACGGAAAATCGCATATGTTTGGTACCTTCAGACAGAGTAGAAAGATGCGCCTGTAAAGAAATTGAGAAGAAAATGGCTCGGCGTATGGCTCAACAATATCTGGCCGATATTGTACTCGAAGATAGGATTTTTCCTGTTATTATTTACGAGCCTGAAGCCAAGAGTACGAAGGGGCAAAAATCGAAGGGAACTACTACAAGCGAGCTCAACGATGTCGGGCGGGAGTCAAATACTGGAAGCAGCTCTGACACTCCGATGGAAGGGAACACAAACTTAAGGTTTGCTGAGCTCGAAGCACAGGTATTGGTACTGCAGAAATCGATCGAGGAGCTGACTGGTCCAGCAAGAAAGAGGCGCCGGGAAGATTAATTGTAAAGTGCTCAGGACATCATTTAAGAGCGGAAATAGTGTCTAAGTTGTGCAATGGAACCATAATTGAGCATTGATATGAACGCGCATGGTCCAAAAAAAAGTAGACGTCAACCAAAGGTTGCCCATGTGCCAGAAACCCTTGGTGGTATGGATACACATTATTGACTAGGATGAATCCACATGTTTGGCTGCTCAAGACTTGGAAACATGTGCTTTGCTTTTGCATCTTGAAGAAAATTCGTTTGAGAAAAAAAAAAACGTCACAACAATTGTGCAATGTCCTCGCTGATCTCCGCGCCCTGAATTTTCGATTACAATCTTTCGTTTGCAGTGATAACATAGTAGGGTTAATGATTTAGGGCTGCAGTAGCAGAGCGGAAACAGATGTTTGAGATCGAAGTATCATGCTGTGAGAACCCGCATTAAGTAGAGTTTGATGGTTATTTGAAATGGAATACAGACCGAAATCAAAGAGCTCCAAGATAGAGCAGACCAACCCGAGAATGTCATCAAGGGGTTGTAGTTCTGGAGTAAGACATCATAGGCAGTAAAGCCATTTCAGCAGTGACGAGAATTGGGCAGTTTCAATCTGAAAAATATCGAAAATATGTGGGAAACTATGAACAAAATGTTAAACATCCAAACTATATAGTGAAGACTTCTCCGTTCAGTGATCTACTTTTGACCTTACTTGGCCCCTTTTTCATTTCCGTCCAGGTCCCATTGATGTTCCAAGTGCCTGCCTTTGTGTAATCCCAACTTCTAGACCCTTGCATATATCCAAATCTAAAATATTCAGGTTGTAGTAAAGGTGAGTTTTTATACCAAACGAAATGCTTATCACTTGCGAATCCTTCATCGGTGTATCCTCTGAAACGTTCTACATCGTTGACTAGCACACTGATGCCATCAAATGGGGCAGGTGGTGGAAGCCAGGTGAAAGATATAGAAGAAACATTACTACTCATTGAAATCTCTGGAGATGAAATATGTGGTAGCGCGGAATTATGTTTCGCATCTCCTTGAAGTGCTGCAGGAGTTTGAAGCACAGGATCAAATCCCCACCGTGCAATACCGTTGATAAATAAGCCGACCAACAGTCCTTGGTAGAGAAGTGCAGGTCTAGTCTGCATGGAAGTTCCCGGTAGCAGTAAAAGAGCAAGGATATAATGATGTATTCGAAGACTAAGGCCGGGCAGTAGGAGAGATATGAGTATAGCGGCAACAAATTCCCCATACAAGCCGAGAAAGCGAATCAAACGGCCCTCCATGCGAAAGAAGAATACTTGTTTCACGATTATAATGATAAGGAATATGATGATAAGCGCCAGAGCAAGTTTGGCACCTGGCTGTTGATTGATATCGTGAGCATTTAGCCGTTGAATAGGGATCCACTCAAAAGTATAATTTGAGAGTGTTCCAACCCAGCATCCCCCGAGCCATAATATAGTCTTCTCGATTTGAGCTGTGAGCCCAGTCAAGGCACGTTCAACACCCATATATTTATATATGACAAAAGCGCAGAAAGCTGCAGGTAGGAACTTCCCTAATATGTTTGAGACCAGTTCGGTCATAGTATTAAAATTAGGTGGATCAGAGCCGAGACCAGTATGAGCAAAAAGCCCAGTGAAGATGGAAAAGAAAAAGAGACCAGGCGATGTGGTAAAAAGCGATAGCACTACTGTGAATGTCAGAGAAACAAATAGCAGTGACCAGCGCGAATCCTTGGCCTTGCAAGTGATTCCTTTCTGGAATGCAAATGAGGATGGGAAGGTCGAATCGAAGCCAATGCTTTTGATCCCATGCCTGTTCGAGCTTTGATAGCTATTGCGTTCTCCAACCAGCAACACAACGCCGCAACCTCCTTTGACATTGTCGACAATTCCAGCATGGATTGCGGATCCGCAGATGAAGCTGTCACTACGATAAATCGCAGTAGTATCATCGTCTGTAGGTCCACCAATCACTAGTGGCCTGTAGTTGATTTCTTGCGCCCCAACAGCTCGCGGATTAAGCACCTTTGCGCTGGCGCAGTTTGCGGGACATTTGAATGCAAATCCACTTCCGTTAAAGGGGCGGCAATCGTTTCCGTTCAACCCACACTGGTTCCCAGCTACCCAATATGTATTGCCACATCCAATATCGCTAGGGACTCCCCATTCCTCTATCGCGGTAGCAAGTGTACTCTGGCGTAGGACAATAGCAAAAGTCAGAATCCAACAAAAGTAATATGCTATGAGAAGCGATATCCTATGTCTTCTCTTGGTTACATATCGATCTAAAAGTCGTAATGGTGCTTCCTGTAGCCATGGGAACCAAGGCTTGATGACGTTTATGCGCGGGGGATCTGGCCCTTTCGCCCAAGTAATGGCTTGTTTACTGACACGTCTGACCGGAGTAGGAATCCATTTAAGGTACCGATAGGAAGACTGATCTTGTAAAAACCGAGGGGTAGGAGGAGAATCATCATCTGATATCTCGTTCATGGGTAGAAGCTGAGTGAGTGTAGGGTCTTCAATTGGATCATCGGGGTGGTCACTGTCCGTAAAATGCTGCCTGTTATCGACGCGACCATTTCGGTCCCCCATATTGTCTTGTTGAAACCCCAGAAATGAAGGTGACTTGATCCGAAATTCCCGAAGGTTGTGCGTGCTCGATTGCTTTTCCTTGCTTATTATAGGAAATTGGGCATGTTAGTCCTAGGTTCAAATAACAACTGAATGCTTGTGGTAATCTCGATTCATTCAGAAGCAGAAAAAATCTATGCAAAAGAGAGTTAATGTACGATGAGTACTGCGGTGATAGAAGTGTACTTTTGAATATTCCTCCCTTCCCGTCAGACTTGAGAAATGTAACATTTATCGCACGGGACATTTGTCCGATAAGGATAAGCTGCTGTGATAACAGAGCTAATCACTTGCAGACTAGTGTCTTCACTCTGTGCTAGTACTATTCAAGCCGCCAGTGTGGGAAAAATTACATTCTGGTCAGATTTTGTGATATATCTGTTCTCGACGCCAATATACAATTCTTGTCCAAAATTACACATTTTGAGATGTTTATGAAATCTGCAAGTGCTTGTCTCAAATTTACGGACGCTCTGTATATAATCTGAGGGTTGCTGGCCTGCAGAAAACTCAGTATCTTGGCGATATTTAATCGACCTCTTTGCTCATACCTCTTATTTCACTTGACGAAATGTCCACCATCAATATAGCTTCCAAAAACCCTGCGAGGCTCGGGTTTCAAATTTTGAATACTTTGGATCACAATGCCTCTGGACCAAGACTCGGAAGAATCACTCTGGAAGGGCGGAAAGATTTGGAAACCCCGGATTTTTTAGCCATTACATCTAGAGGCGTTATACCTCATATGACGCCAGATGTAATTGCAGCACATGCAAAAGTACCAGGTGTTCATTTTGCATTGGAAGATTGTAGGTTTCACATCATTTTATCACGTGTTTATATTCGTTCTGATCTTTTCTAGTCATAGAAAAGAGCAATAAAACAACCATATCTCCTATCTTGAACTGTCCTGGAGCAGAACCACCTCTTCATGCTTTTACTGCCTTGTCCAGATCTACCATATCTCTTTTGGCACCAAGACGGACACCGGCTGTTACAGCCCCCAATGGCAACAGTAATACAGCTATTTCTGTATTCACATCGACAGGATTTCAACCTCTTTCTAACAAATCCTACATTGATTCAATTGCAACTTTACGCCCGGATATCGCTATTGGGCTTGCGGATGTTCCCTATAGCACCATAGCAGGAGCAAAACGTACCGCCAAGATGGGTGATAGAAGTGGGCAGTGGTTGGCTCAGCTCTTGGCTGACAAAGTCAAGGAACAGCCCGTTTTTGCACCAGTATTACCCATCGATTATCAAAGCCAGTGGGAGTACATAAATTATATTTCTGACGAACTGGTAGATGAGGTCTCGGGTTTAGCTTTCTATGATTCAAACTTACTCCCAGAAATTCCAGAGACTACAGCCATGTCTTTACTCCCTCGTCTCTCCTTGGATGAGCCATCATCTCCTCATCATGTACTTCGTCAAATTTCACTCGGAATGGATATCTTTACCATTCCGTTCATCAACTTTGCCACGGATGCTGGAATCGCATTAACCTTTGAATTCCCATCTCCCACCAACTCTCAATCTTCAAACGAAAGCAGTTCAGTCCTTCCTCTGGGTATTGATATGTGGACTGCAGCTCATGCTACCTCCTTACTTCCTCTTTCTGAATCTTGCAAATGCTATGCATGCACTTCCCACCACCGAGCATTTATCCAGCATTTACTTTCAGCCAAAGAAATGCTCGGATGGGTCTTACTCCAGGTACACAACCATTATGTTCTTTCGGAATTCTTTACATCAATACGAAAGAGTATCAAAGAAGGCACATTTGAGAAAGGCTGCGAAGAGTTTGCCAGAGAATACGATAGTGAGCTACCAGAGAAGAGTGGACAAGGACCAAGAATGAGAGGATATCAGTATAAAAGCGAGGGGGCGGGAGAGAGGAAGAAGAACAAAGCTGCCTGGAACAATTTGGGATCTGACTCAAAAGCCACTGACTCAAAAGCCACTGACTCAGAAGTCGCGCTAGTGCCGGATGAGAGCTCAAAAGAGCTTGAAGAAAAAGGATTCGCGGAGAAATTAGAGAATTAGATGGTGGTTAGCATCATATCATGATAAGTCTTGTACAGATGAGTAATGTATATATCTGGATACATAAAAGGCCACCAAGCACTCCCTTTTCTCAAATCCATCTTTAATACGTCTCTTAGAGCTCTAATCAAAGTGTTTCTTTGTAAGATTTCCAGAGCTACCCGCACCTAACTTAACTCCTCCATGGGCATCAAACCAGTCCAAGAACTGGAACATGCTTGCCTTTGGAATACGTTCCATAGAAGTCTGATTCAACCACTGCATTCCAAATTTCACCTTACTTCCCGAGAACCACTCAAAGTTATCGAAGATAGCCCAGCCAAATGCACCAGTGACATTGACGCCTGAATTACATTAGTACAAGCCACATCAGGTATCGGCGATGGGAAACTTACCATCAACAACCTTTGCCGCAAGAATGTTGTCCAAAAACCCTCTATAATAATCTGCTCGTCTCAAATCCCACAAGATCTCACCCAAAGTGCCCATCTGTCCCTCGAACGGCTCCGCAAACCCGAACTCACTAACCACGATATCCCCTACTGCTGGGAACAACTCTTTCGTAATAACATTCAAGAACTGACGGATAGCAACTGGTGTACTAACTAACCAGTTTACTCCTTCATCGGCGGCAGGTCCTAATGGGAACCCATCTGCGGCAAGCGAACTCGAACCTGCGCATTCAGGAAAGGAGGGATGTGAAGAATTTGATGCGCAGGCTGCGGAACCTCCAGGAATGGTGGTAGCAAGAAAAGCGGTATAACCATCTATAGCGAAGAAATCACAACTTCCTTTGATCAAATCCTTCTCTTCTTGAGTGAATTCCGGAAGTAAATCACCCAATGTTTCTTTTAACATGGAAGAATAATCACCATCGCGCCAACAGCCGTTGAACCAACCCAATGCAAATTCAAAGTTGCGGGCTACAGAGTCGACGTCTCCCGAGGAAGTGCTGTTGGGTGCGTAAAAGTTACCGGAGTTTTTGAAGGTTATGCGGCCGGCACCGTGGAACTCTTCGTGGTACCATTTGGCCACCTTTGCATGAGCGAGGATGCTGTAGTGTGAGCAGGCGATGCGAGCGGGGAGACCACCAGTGATGTTGTGGTAAGCAGGGTAGTTGCCTTTGGTGTTTCCGGCGGGGTAGGATGCGTATTGCCAGTTACAGTATTGAGCTGAGGATGGAGGTTAGTAAGAGAGATGTGATGTTTGAAAGGGCACCATACGTTCATTGAATGTATACCAAATTGGCACATATTTGTCATATCTGGTGATGACAAACTTGGCATAATTAAAGAAGTCGTCCACGATTCGCTCATCTGTCCAGGCTCCATATGAATTGAATAGGGCGAGAGGTGTGTCTGAAGAATTATCAGCATGCTAAATAATGACTTTGGGTATCATGAATTACCCCAATGAAACAGTGTGACAGCAGGCTTGATTCCATTAGCGACCATGCTAGCAATAACATCGTCATAGTGCTCAACACCCTGTTGGTTTACGGGTCCGTTTCCGAATGGGAAGAATCTCGGCCTGGGAATTTCTCGCATTAGCAGCCAAACTCGTTGTGAATTCTGGATCATACCTACCAGGAGAATGACGGAGAGAAGTATGGAACTCCCAAACTAGCAAGACGAGCAAAGTCTTGTTTGTAAAGCCAATAGTGACTAGCCACGATATCACCAGTGGAGTTGTCTGCGACGACTCCATAATCTCGATGTGCGATCAAATCCCAAATCGAGGGACCTTTACCTTCATCTTTCGCGGCTCCCTCGATTTGATATGAACTTGCTGCTAAACCCCAGATGAAATCGTCGGGTAGACTTTGATTATTCAGGGATGTATCGTAGGTTGGCACCTGCAAATATCAGATATGTGGTCTTCGATGGTGACTAACTGACATACTAAAGGGTGAAAGATTCCTGGACGAGGATACGATGAAGGCTCTGGTGTTGGCTCCACTGTCGTCGTGATTGGCCCTACAGCAATGGATCCGACTTGGTTCCATAGCATAGCCAATTCCTCATTAGTGTACCCATAAGTCAATGTTGTCGTCGCGGCGGAGACATTGTAGACCTTGGTTGACCAGGTATTGGTAGCAGTAGCAATTGGAGAGCTTGTACAATGCGCCAAATGGACGAAAATTTGAATGCCAAATAGGCAATTGATCTTAGACGAAAGCATCATTGCAGAGAAAGTGCATTCACCTGGCGTAGGAATTCACATTCTTTCACAACCTGCGAGATTGAACTTTATAGTTTCTTCAACCTGCATGTTTCGGAGCTTATGATGATCTCATTTCGTCCGGTTAAATACAGACTGCCGGGGGACAACAAGCTGTACAATTTGTTTCTGGTACGACTTGCATGTATTCCATGTCTAGATATGAGCCGATCGATACACGATGGACGTTTAACCATTTTTCAGGGCAGGGAGTTAAGTGCATTCGGGATGGCGGAGGGAAACCCCCCGAAGCTTTAATTGAATCATAGTTCATGTTATATTGAAGCGCAGGAGATGCAGCCATTCAAAGGTCGACCGGTTGACTTGAATGACCCCGCATGTACCTTGGCATATGGACAATAGTTTTTCCAAATTGAGGCAAGGTTCGAGGAGCCCCGCCATATAATAATGTGTTGCATAAAGGGATTTATGCTATCTACAGACGTGCATATCATGTTTTTGCGTTGAAACAGTTCACGATGTTGTTTCGTGCTTTGAAATGTAGAAAATTAAGTGCAAGAATTGGTAATAGCAACAGGCAATCAATATATCTTCCGACTTGTATTATTGAACAGTAGTGTTGGACACACGTTTCCATAGAAAATTTTGCTTCGCGCGCAAACGTTTTTAGTAACCAGCTTGAAAGCTGTCATATATAGATCATAAAATGAAACAACAACGAGATCAATTTCCTCGAGGTCGAGATTAACGACAGATCCTTCCTTCTCAGAACATATAGTATGACGATATCAATAGCATAACGCTATCGATGTGCCATATCCCTAGCGCTACCACTTTGAAGATCAAGCAGCGTTGTGGATTGATGCTCATGAAGAGGAAAGAAAATTATTGACGCGAAAATTTCGTTAATATAGGACCCGAGTTTTTGAATCACGTGGCAATTTTCCTTAGTCAGTTACGTCTTTGAAATTCTCGAGCCTTGATTCGTTCAATTTTTGTAAGGACATAACCGAGGCGCCGGAAACCGATACCTTCCGCATCAACGACGATAATATCAAGATCCTGGTGTCGTTTTATCCTTTGTGCGATTCATCCTTTTCAATTGTTCTGTGACAACTTCAAGGATATTATCAATTTAATCAAAATGTTTTCACAAAGAGCAACTCAACAATCGCTGCGCCGGCGTAAGTTTTTCCTGACCAATCTGCAAACCACTACCCACCTCATACCCCAGACTCTATATTTCGCCCATCTGCTAACGATCTTTATAGTTGCTGCTGGTCAGCCATCAATTATCTCACAATTGGCAATGAGGAAGCTCGCGGCACCTGCAGCCATTGGCGCATCAATGCAAACTAGGTTTGCCTCCCAAGACAGATACCGCAAGCTTGACAACAACTAACACCTTGCAAGACCAGTAGCCACCCAAAAGTTAACCCCAAAAGATAGCTACAACATCCTCGTCGAGCAACGCAAACTCCGACCTGTCTCACCTCATCTCACAATCTACCAACCTCAAATCCCTTGGATTATGTCTGGTCTCAACCGTATTACCGGTTGTATTCTCTCGGGAGGTTTCTACGTTTTCGGTGCTGCATATCTTGCTTCGCCTTTATTTGGATGGCACTTGGATACTGCCAGTATGGTGGCTGCGTTTGGAGCTTGGCCCCTGGCGGCAAAGTTTCTGGCTAAGTTCACATTGGCCATCCCATTCACATATCATTCTTTCAACGGACTAAGACATTTGGCTTGGGATATGGGGAAGACTTTCAAGAACGCTACAGTTGTTAAGACAGGATGGACAGTTGTTGGTTTGAGCGTTGGTAGTGCTTTAGCGTTGGTTGCTTTCTTGTAGGTTAAGGTTGGGAGGGGAAAATTTGGAGGGCTTGTAAGAAGAACAAATGAAGCATGGGCAACAAACACTGGTTTTTGTGAGAGCACTTAAAGATGTTATGGTGCTTGAAGATACATGTTGAACATTCATCGTGTTATATATACGATAATGTTGTACTGGTCCGGGTTGCATCGGTCACCACGCCAACCTATGCGTTGTATGAAATAATAAAAGACATAACCCCGAGATACCACCTTCGTCAGCAGTCATTCTCTCAAGACCCATCCTTTCAGCAGGATAAGAATAGAATATCGTCCTATTCAGAGCCCGGCAATCCATATCAGATAATGATAGTATTGTCAAGTGGCAATCAATCTACGAAACTTGCTTTCATCTCAATATCTTTGAAGACCAATGGAGGCCCGTACAACTTCAGAAGGCACAATCTTAAGAGCCAGCCGCTTCGCATCATTCAGTATAATCTTAGGCGAGACTATCGTTGTCAAAAGTGACCAGGTCCCTTTCCCTCCTTCACATCAAGTCGTAGTACAAGATCTGTGTGCTTTATGAGCCTTCTTTAGTCGTGTTTTGTTCTCAGAGTTGGTAGCTTTGGCTTCTTGATTCCGTCCAATTGATACCGTCTGAACAGTAAATCTTTTATTGCATCTAGATACTCGACCCTACTTCTATACCATGCTCGCTTACGAGCGTTGATTTCGCCAATCGGTGTATCGGGGGGATCACCCAGGTTCATCTTCTCGTGTTCCTCATTCAGCTCTCTCAGAGCCTCCCGCAAAACTCGTACGTCGGCCGGCCATTGAACTGTGGTATCGCACATCTCATTATCCTTCCTCCTGTTCTGATCACTCTTATTCCTCGTTTGATCTGGTATCTTGGATGAAGCCGTCATGATTGCTAGAGATGTAACGTCTTGATCTTTTATTTTGAGGTTGTTTAAAAAAAATCAACTGAATAACTCGAAGGGCAAAAGTCACCATGTCTCAATATTTAAAAGTGACAGTAGCCCCACAGTTCAATGACTGGAATTGATCGGCACTCATGTATAGTCTACACCATAGAGGAATTACATAATGAGAACCAAACTGTATGTAGAATAGATCTACGTTTCTTTTTATATACTATTTGTTTTCCAAGTTGTTCGCTCTCTCCTTAAGCTAGATCGCTTAACTAGCTATTCGCAGGTGAAAAAGCAGACTGGAATTGACCACTGGGAAACCCTTCAACAATCCAATTCTTCCATTTCAATTTAAAGGATCAAGATTTTAGATAGTATCACAATTGAAGGCTATTCGAGGGTTTGTCTAATAATATCCATTTTGGTAATTTTATTCATGACTGATGCATTACAAAATCTATTAGGGTGATCAATCTTGGCCTCTATTTTCTCCTACGTAAGACTAGATGACTCTTATCTTTCCTAACGTTTTTTTACTTAAAGTCTAGCTTGCACTAGTTTAGAATGATTATGTCACTATTTCCTACTAAACTTAATTTCAGAAAGAGTCATCCAAAAGGTTCTGATCAAATACTTAGCTTTAGGTCAATCTTGAGGTTCGAGTGTCTCTTTGGGAGACCTAAAGATACTCGTCCACTAGATTGGCTTCAGGTTACAGCTAGAAGTATCTGTGTTTTGTATATTTTAGTTATGATTACTCAGCTCCCATAGCAATCTGCAGAACCTATATGCCTGTTCCTCTCAAACAGAACAGTCGTTTTCGAAGCAAACTCTAACAACAAGGGTACATACAACCTCCATTTAAAAGTGTCGCGGGTCCATCATGAACCGCGACTCAACAGCCAAGAACTATATTCGTAAATCCCAATCATCCTTTGTTCTAGATTATCCTGACTACCAATCTCCACCACAGTCTCAATACCAGCCAGCACCTCCAATATTCTTCCACCGAATCTTTCAATCATGATTAACATATCCTGCAGTCCAATATGACATGTCATCACTATCCAATGCTATAACAACTAACAATGACTCCTCCGAAACTATACAGCAAAAATCTCGACCCCTTCATTTTCATAATCAACCGCATTATACCTCATACCACACCGATAGAAGGAAGATTAATTCAATTAAGTCTAAAAGCATTCGTCAGTGTCTGTTACTCGATATACCTATACCTATACATATACAAAGAAAGCCTTTGCGCGAGTCCGCTTGGGAAATAACGAATAGTAATACATATGTACTCACTAAGAAGATTATCCTCGCTACAAATCATATCTCATACTCCTACGTTATAACCACCCACATATATAGGTAGCGACCTACAAAATTCTAATAAGTTATTAGATAGAGAGAATATATTAATATCTTATTGTAGAGTATTGTTGTGTTTTGTTTCTATTGATTAATTATTATCTATTGCGTGTATTCGATAACATATCTCTCTCCCTACATATGTATGTAGGTATATACGAAATAACAATTCCATCCAAGCACACAACACGACAACAACTATCTCCAATCCCAACAATCAATCCATCTACACATACGGCGACAATAATAACAATAATATCCCACCCTCCTCCCCCCCCCTTCTCTCCCCAAATCACGAAATTCACCTTCATCTCATCCTTCACTAATCTGTATCCTGTAGACATGAAGATTTCCAGCGCCGTTAGAAACAATTTTATCACCCATCTCTCAGCTTCCAGCTCAGCCATACCCTCTGGAACTTGCGATGGTGTTGCAGTTTGTGAAGAGGAAAGGGAGGGAACGGAGGTGGTGGTTTTTATAGTGTTTGATTTGGTTTGGTTATAGTGAGGTAATGGATGTTTATGATGCGGTAGGTACTAGATTCATCGATGGGTATGGAGTTGGGTTTGGTGTGGAGAGTAGAAGAGGAAAGGATATTACGGATTGAAGATGGGGTTTTGAATTTATGTCTTTCTCTTTCTTGAATGATTTTTATAAAAGGTCAATTCTTTAATTCATTTCTTCTTCCGCAAAAGATACACATTGGATGCTTTGGGGGTCAGGAGGTGGAGACTGGGAGGTGATTTGGTTATTGTGTATTTGACTTGAAGGGTGTCGATGGAGGTTTAGTTGTTGTAGCTGTGGATTTGATGGATTATTGAGGTGGAAATAGGAATCTATAGAGTCATCGATTGACACTATCTGCATGACCGCGATGAGACTCGGGAGGGAAAGACGATGAAAATGTTGGGTTTGTAATGATAGTGATGTCAAATCGTCGGGTCTGCTACACAAGTTGAAGTAATCGGAAACAACAAGCACGATGATGAAAATAATCAACGACAATAATCCTCACCTTGAAAAGAAGAAACTGACTTATAAATAGCTCGAGAAAAATCTCAGAGTTGAACCAAGTCAGGTGGATTGATTGGACAGTTGATAAATTGTGTATGATCTCCCTTCTGCCTCACCACAAATTTGTGGTAGAGTTTCCTTGATCTTGATCAAGACAGGATTGTTCGTACAAAGTTTATCGTTTTATACATATTTTCAAATCCGTCCCAGAAGGATCGATGTGCCAATTCCGAGTCATCTTGCGTAGGATTGTAGGCCATGAAGGAAGGAATGTCAGAGACCAAACGCGAATCCAAGGATAGATAACATTTTGTTGTAAGTTAAATAAGATCTTTCTTCATAGGAGATTGAAATTCCATCTGCAGGTCATAAATCTCTCTATAATATTCGAGTAGGAGTATTGTATTGTAGTGTATTGTATTGCAGAAAGTTTCTCACTTGAGAGCGTCGAAGCTTTTAACACACTTACTTACTCAGTTGGCCTCTAATTCTCTGCTAATCATATCTTCTCCATCGACAATGCATCACACTATAGGTGGTTGTTGAAAGGCCCAAAACACACGATCTTCCATCCAGATCATAATACCTCCAAAAAAAACTCGACTTATGAAATTTAATTCTATAGTTCAAAGCCGGGGTTTAAAGCCAAGCCACCACATCATTAATTTATATGACAGCGTACTTGTAAGTTCTCAAATATTGTGAGAGGACCTATATAGCCCACCGTTGTGATAATGTAGTCTGAAGGGCCAAAATAAAATCCAAGATATGTAACTCGAGTGATTACTAGATAGGTAGTAAAAGGTAGGTAATATCGAAACTTCTATTTCCCAGCAATTATGAATAGACTCCATCCATGACATTCAAACCCCAAATCTAGAATCCTACAAATAAGGAAAGCATAAAGATCCATGAAAATCGAGAACAAAAGCTGTTCCAAAGGTTCGACCCTGAAGTTGTTGCGCGTTTCGATTTTCGGTGGAGAAGTACCGGAATTGGAATTGTACAGTGACGATTTTGGGATGAATTTCGTGATCTTCCCTGTTGATGGAATCATGCATGTGCTCCCGGCCCTTGAAACAAATGGAGCAGGGGATTTTGTTTGGCAGAATTGAATGTGTTGGACTGTGGATGTTTATATGTCTATCTATCTAGGTACACAGCACATTTGTCTATGGTTCAGAAATTGTCGTAAATTCGTGATACAAGTATGTGTATAAATTCATGTATTCTGTGAAATCTCTCGGCAGAGCTTGGATTCCAATGGAATCAGAGATTCTTGGAATCTGGATAATCTCCAGCTTACCTAGGCACAGAGTAGTTATCCATCGTGCTAGTCAGTGAAGATCAGCTAGCGATCTGTGAGTAATAAGATGGAGCCATCGTTGCATCCACTTTTTCAGGTTATTTTTGAAGAGGATGCGGGACGCCGTATCTCTATGCTTAATGGACAAATGGATAAGCATAAACCGACCACTTTTTGTACCCGTGGAATAGATGTATCTCGTATGGAGTAGAGGATGGTAAGGGGCTTTGGATGGAATTTTGGGGAGCAATGAAATGTTGGTGCACTCTTACCATTATCAAATGATGTGGATGTAGCAAAGCATGATGTAGTAAAGCATATTAAAGCACTAGGTATATATGAGGTCAGCCAAGGGGCAACAAGAGTTCTCCTACTTACGTTTCGAAGGAGTATTCCTACAATGTAAGTAGTAGTAGTATTAGTATTAGGTAGTAAGATTGTAATTGCACCTTCCAGGTCATAAGAACTGCCTTATAGATCTCGTTAATCCTTTCCTCTCCATCGGCTATGGATAACCTGATTTCTTCTACGTGAAACAAACTTTACCACTCCCTTACTGCATGTTCCCCGAAAGACTGACTGGTCAAGCCTCTTTCTGCTGCATTATTCGATGTATATCTGAAAGAAATCTTCATTCTCACCAATTGTGTTGTAATTTCTAACGGTACATGATTTCAGCGTATGTATGTATGCTTGTGGTGGCAGTGGCGCCGGGACGATTCAGTGGCTGCATGAATGAATGCCTGGGACGGAACAACACTACCTCAAATATATCGCTGATGTTGCTATCACTTATAATTGCCGCCAACGAAAAAAGAGAATGCGAAAGAGATGGGAAGAGCAGGCAATCAACTGTTGATTCAATTCGATATCCCCGAGTTGAGTAGATCATTTACTCAAAATGGGTGTTTGTGAAATGAAGGGTTACATGACTGATATCTGACAATATGACAACCACTATCAAGAAATTCTGATGTTTTATGAATTGTATCACAAGGCTGATCAGACCAGCCAATATTGAATTCTCATTGGATTTACCTAGGGATTGACGATGCTATTTTTCCTTGAAACCGACTTGATTGCATCGTACCTAGCTAGGTAGTAGTGACTTTGACTTTTATTAGTTAATTCCCCACTGAAAATCCTTAAGGTCCCTGAAGTCTCGACATCATTACCAACAACTTAATTAGAACTTATCTTCATTATCACAAATACAGTAGAGTAGAGTAGCTCTTTCTCTCAACCGCTCAACTTCTTCTCAGGCTTTTGTTCTTGCTTCTAAGTTCCAATCATACGGTGCCTCTCTACTTCCCATTGCTAGCATAAGTTTCGCTCGGCATCTCTTGGTATATCTACGATTCCACACACTGATCATACAAAGACTTGTTTGGTGGCGGTACAATCTCTTCAATATTAGATCTTTCAGTTCAATGCTCATTACAATTACATTTTGATCTTCTCCAAATCTTCTCTACAACTTCGTTTGTTTTACACTCATCTCAACCTGATTAAATTTCACGTATTACGATCATCCCGTACAGGGTCTGAAATCTGGTGGCGTCAGTATACTCACCTGGGGTGCATTTTCCCCTGCAGCAAGTTACATCGATCCAATTTCGAAAATACCTGTTTGAAATTCTCCATTCATCCAATTAAAAGTACTACAACTGGGGAATCAGAACAATTCATCCAGTGTTCTACAGATCTGATTTGAAAAGGATAAAGACCATCCATTGACCAAACGGAACAATACATAGATGAATCATCTCTAAGCTTTTACTTGTATCATCTGGCTTCAATACACTAAAGATACAGTGACGTTTATGAGGTCACCATGTTGAGATCACTTCGAGGTTTAGTGGCGGGTCTGTTACCAAATAGCAATGAACCTAACTACGAATTAATCCATTCAAACGGAAATTCTTCACCGATGTCAACGATTTATACTATCAACGACGATACGTTCTCCCATTTAAAATTATCTTTCACAAGATTCCTCTTCTTCCTTATACCTTCGCCAATACAACGTCGACTTCAACCGGCTCATTTCAAGCCTCAACGATTGTACGCAACATCCTATCTCGATGGACTTCGTGGAGTCGCTTCCTTGATAGTGTTTTTCTGTCACTTCACCGAGGGAAATGTACAATTTATGATACCTTCATATGGCTTGCCAATAGGTGACCCAGTTCCATCCTCTTTCATGCAGCTACCTTTTCTTCGAGTACTTTATAGTGGACGACCCATGGTTCATATCTTCTTCGTCATATCTGGATTTGTTTTATCATTGAAACCGTTGAAGTTAGCTCGAGCCCATAATTATGCCGATCTCCAAACGACCTTGTCATCATCTGTCTTTCGTCGGGGAATGCGATTGTTTCTACCTACCACCGCTTCTACGTTCATGGTCATGATATTCATTCGTATGCGTTTGGTTAGGATTGAAGGATTTGAGACGGCCTCACAGCAGTTTATGGATTGGCTACATGCAATCTGGACGATAGCTTATTCTTGGGATTGGGATAAGATATGGTGGCCAAAATACGATGTTCATGTTTGGACGATTCCCATTGAAATGGCTCAGTCCATGTTTCTCTTCGTCACGATTACCGGTTTGGCGAGGTGCAAAGTATGGATTCGCCTCTTCATGTTCGTTGTCATTATGCTATACAGTCTCAAGTGTGGCCGATGGGCTGCGTTCGAATTCATTGGCGGGGCGCTGGTGGCAGAAGTGGGACTTATTCAACAAGCACGAGCTGAACGAAATTCCAACAAAGAGATGCCAGTCTCGGACGAAGAATCTTCCAATTCATGGCAAACATCGGTAGTTTATGCATTCTGGAGTATGAACTTTGTCTTTGCCATGTGGATAGCGGGATGGCCAAACAATGATGTACTGAGAACTCCTGGGCTCAGTGAGATCGCACCTTATACGATGGAGCCATACTGGTCTCAGAGGCGACAGGAGGAACAAGCATTCTCTTGGTTTGCATTGGGGGCCATGCAAGTTGTCTTTGCTTGCCAACAACTTCCTCTATTACAAAAGTTTTTTACATCTGGTCCAGCGCAATATCTTGCAAACATTTCATATGCACTATACCTTATGCATGGACCGTTTCTCGATGTGTTCGCTCACCGATGGATGCCAATTGTTTGGTGGGTAGTAGGTGGGCGTGAGAATAGTGGTATGTGGACACGAACCTTTGCTTGGTGGGGTGGAATGCTCGGGTTAGCAGTACCTATATTTTGGGCGTCAGATATATTTTGGAGGGCCGTGGATATCCCTTCTGTAGAATTTGCAAAATGGTTAGAAGGGAAATGTATTGTGAAGGAGGATTGATATCACGATACGAAGTGGGATTGAAAGACAATTTTGGAAGCATCATCGATATACTGGGATTTAAAAACGGGCGTATGATGGATGGAGAAATCCCAATGATTTTTGGGGGTACGAAATAAAAGTTTAAACGTCGGCAGTACCTATCACAATATGTTCGTTAGCGGGAGTTGGGTGTTATACGATAGAGGTCGATCTGGATTCGCCTTAAATATGAATATCTAAAAGGAAATAAAATCTTATGACAGAGCAAAGGTGTGACACGGTAACTCGGTGAGACATTTATTACTTCTTTCTTATTTAGAGATAGTGCCGAGTCGTATCGGTCAGCTGAAAGGCACAGAAGCTTGTTTTGATTGTGTGACGATCCGTCCCGACACGGGTAATAAAATTGAGGCGGGGGATGCTTGACGGCTCGTGATTTTATGCCGCTGAAGATGACAATCCAGGTGATTTGTACGCCACCGATCAACCAATGAACACGAGTACGTACATATCAAATTAAATTTCTTCGCAAACTTATTTATTTTGTGTGACCAACAACCTAGGTAATTGAAGATGTGCAATCAGCTGGGAATGGAGATGTAAGAGGGGCTCCTAAATACGAAAGTAACTTCGGGATTTGCTCTTAGTGTTGGTGTGAAGATTTTGACAAGAGGTGAGAAGGGTCATATTCGGTAGGTAGTACAAGCGATACAAGCGGGGCGATCATTAATCGTACGAACTGCGTATGTGATGGGTTATGTTACATTTGTATCATGCTTTTGGATTTCCTACATACTTTTCTCACAGGGAACATTTGAGATGATCTAGAACTCGGCTTGATCATCAATTAGTTTCTAGCTGAAAGTTGCAGTTTTGTGGCAGCGATGGATCTGTATAAGAGTCGTGATGGGTGGATAAAAGGGCTGAGATACCTGGCTATATTTGTGTGGATCATGATACCTTGCTTTTGGTCCGTACGAGATTGTTTATAAGAACTCTAGTCGGGGTTTTTATAGGACGAGTGCAACGGGGTTTGCATCCACCATTACGCATTGCATTTTCGGGCATTGTTTTCTTGCAGTAGTAACACCTTTGGTGTAAGGCTGTACGAGGGTATATTTCTTTACTGGGAGAAGTGCTTGAATACCGAGCATACGTTGCCAGGGGTCAAATTGTTATGTCATCGAGAGACGAGGGGAATTTAAATATGGAGGGTGTGAACGCGGAGAATGGAGGGGATGAGAAGAAATTTGTGAAGGAGAAGAATAAGTTGGGTTCAAAATACAGAAATTATTTTACAGGAAAATTTCAAGGGAAATCTAGGAAAGGTGAGAAGCCGGATCAGAAACGTCCACAAAAAGGAAATACTCGATCGAATTCAGAACCAATACCGACGCCAGTACCAACATTGGAATCCAGGTCAGAACCCACGTCAGAACCAACGTTGGTACCAAAATCTCAATTACAGCCTCGATCACAATCACATTCTCAACCACAATCTCAACCCAAAACCATAACCACAGTCACAATCATGCCTCCCAAATCATCTACATCCCAACCACGTTGGACCTCCGACATCCCCAAAACAACCCCGACGGTAATCTCCGATATCGAATCCGCAACTCATAGTATCCATTCTATCTTTCATGACCTCAAAACCATCACCCCAGAAGATGCAAACACACTTCTACAACTATTTTCCTCTCAGATCAAGGGTGTCCAGAATGATAACACTCTCCTTCTTGAAAAGACAGTGAAACTTTTAGCGTCTCAACCAGAAAATTCACAGATTGGAAAAAGTCTAACAGCAAGTTTTGTTAATACGCTATGGGATGCCTTGCCGCATCCACCTGTGAGGAGTTTGGATAAGAAGTTTATGTATAGAGATGCGGATGGAGGAAATAACAACATCTTAATGCCAGATTTAGGAAAAGCGGGGACGGCATATGCAAAGAGCGTTAAACCCGAGAGAATGAGGAAGAAGAATCTACCGGACCCCGGTGAGCTTTTTGATGGGTTGATGAGGAGGGGCGGATTGGATGCAGAAGAGGCCTTCAAGGGAAGTCAGACTGGCATCAGTAGTCAGCTGTTCTATCTGGCTACAATTATTATTCATGATCTTTTTCTTACGGTATGAACATATGTTTTCTCTTGGAATTTAGGTTTCGGCAATTTGAGATAAAGATTAAGGACTAACGAAATGGCAATAGGATCATGAAGATATGACGAAATCGAAGACTAGTAGTTATTTGGATCTCGCACCTCTCTATGGTTGTGATCAAGAGGAGCAAAATGCAGTCCGAACATTCGAGGATGGAAAACTCAAACCAGATTGTTTTTCCTCGAAGAGAATCTTAGGATTTCCCCCCGGTGTGGGAGTATTCTTGATCATGTTCAACCGATTCCACAATCATGTGGTTGGAATGCTTGCTCAGTCAGTACTCTTCATTTAGTCTTATCCCCTTTGTTGAATATAAAACCTAACTGAAATCTCAGAATCAATGATAATGGCCGCTTCACAAAACCCAAAGCAGAGGCGGCAAAGTCTGCATTCGATAAATACGATAACGACCTCTTCCAGACAGGTAGACTTATCACTTGTGGTTTATATGTCAACATCGTTTTGAAAGATTATGTTCGTACAATTTTAAATCTTAATCGTACAACTTCGAAATGGGATTTAGATCCAAGAGTCTCTGAAACCAAGACCCTCTTGAATAAGCCTGCTGCTGAGGGTGTAGGAAATCAAGTTACTGCTGAGTTTAATTTAAGTATGTTCAATCCTCCTGAAAAAATTCAAATTCCTTGAAGAATATACTAATCTAGTAAAAAGTCTACCGCTGGCACTCGGCCATCTCCCAAAGAGATGAGAAATGGATCAACGCAGAATACGCCAGACTATTCCCTAATAAAAATCCGGCTGATGTTACGCTTCCTGAACTTCTCAGGGGTCTTCACTCGATGGAAGCAGAACTCCCTGCCGATCCATCTCAACGCTCTTTCGCAGACCTCAATCGTTTGTCTAATGGATCATACGATGACGAATCACTTGTCTCAATTTTCTCATCTTCAGTAGAAGATCTCTCTGGTGCCTTTGGGGCCACAAACGTCCCACCTATCATGCGCTCCATCGAGATCCTATCTATTCTCCAAAGTCGTTCTTGGAATATGTGCACCCTTAATGAATTCCGTTCGTTCGTCGGATTGTCGCGTCACACATCGTTTGCGGATATCAACCCCGATCCTGTTATTGCGAAACGACTCAAAGAATTCTATGGAAGTCCTGATGATGTGGAATTTTATCCGGGAGTCGTGGTTGAAAAGACTAAACCACCGGTGGTGCCAGGTAGTGGATTATGCACTGGGTATAGTATCAGTTATAGTATTTTGAGTGATGCGGTAGGGTTGGTTAGGGGAGATAGGTTTTATACTACGGATTATACGCCGGAGAGTCTGACTAATTGGGGGTTAGTTTCATCTTCCTTTTATCTCTCTTCCTTCCGTTTGCATTCTCTTCTATTTTCAAGAAGATAAAAAAAAGTTACTAATATGATAAAATAGATACAATGAAGTCCAATTCGACACCAATATCGACGACGGTGCTGTGCTTTACAAATTAGTTCTTCGAGCCTTCCCAAACCACTTCCAGGGGAACTCTATATACGCACATTTCCCATTCGTCACACCGGAGACTAATCGTGAAATCCAAAAGGATTTGGGGAGAGAAAATTTGTATAGTTGGGATAAACCTAAGAAGAAGGCAGATTTACCAAAAGTGGAGGGTTGGGAAGAGTGCAAGAAGATCTTGGATGATAAGGCTAATTGGAAGGCTAGTTTTCCTTTTCAATCTCAATTTTTGGGATTTTAAACCTTCGGGGGGAGTTACAAGAAGGATAAATACTAATTATGGATAACAGGTAACATGGGGTGCACCAATTGCTGTCCTAACTTCACAATCGCCTTCCGACTCCACAAAGACTACGGGGCCGCCAAAAATCCCCCCGTTTTGTCTCGCAGGAGATGAATCTATAAATACTACCTCGCGCTCTCTTATAATACCTTCTTTCCACGATCTTCCAACCGGTCATGGCAATAAGAATGATAAAGAACATCCTGATTGGCAATCCGCAATTGCGCAATTTTACACAGACAACACGGCCGATTTGTTTGATAAACATAAAGTTCTCATTCCAACCCTGAACGAGTACAGCAATGCCAATGGTAACGGAAGTGCCACAAGGAGTGGAGCTGTAGCTCCCAGAAAGACATACAGAGTGGACATTGTATCCGACATATGCAATCGCGTCTTCACTCGTTTCGCAGCCGGCGTCTTTGACTTTCCGCTTAAACTCGGGATGGGCAATACCGTCGACGTCAACGTAACTACGGATGTTGAAGATGGATATACTGAAGAGGAATTGTACACAGCACTTTCCACTGGTTTCATATGTATTTTCAATAATTTTGATGTTACGAAATCTTTTGTTGTGAATCAGGAAGCAAGAGCTGTGGCTAAGAGGCTGGGTGATATTTTGATGGAGCATACGAAGGGAGGTGGGGTTGGAGAAGTGGTGGAGGGGTTGAAGGATAGATTGCATAGTTTGGTTCATGATGATGAGACGGAGAGACATGCTGAGGAGAAAGTGGAGAAGGAGAAGGCAAGATTGGCGTTAAAGGGGTATGGGAAGGCAATGCTACAGAGATTTGTGGACAAGGGGAAGAAAGCTGGATGGGAAGTTGAGAGGGTAGTTTGGGAACAAATGTTCGTGTTCCTTTTGTTTCTTTTATTTCCCTCCCCTTTTATGCCATTTCACCTACCCATTCCTATATATTGAATTATCACGCTAACTCATCTACACAGTCTTCCAACCTCGGCAGCTATGACGGCAAATCAGTCACAGCTTCTCTCCCAAGTCTTGGACTATTATCTCAGTGATGCCGGATCATCGCATCTACCAAAACTCTACACTATTGCTCATGAAACTAGCAAGGAGTCTGATGATTTATTGTTGCACTAGTATGTTCTCCTTTCCCATCTTCGTCTCCTCCAAAACAACCCCAATATATCCTCAACAAAGAAGAAGAAAAGAAACAAAGGCTAACACCATCCAAAGCTTCCTCGAAGCAGCCCGACTCCGCGGCACCGTTGCTCTTTTCCGCCTTTACTCTCCGTCCCAATCCCCCTCTCAAACCACCCCCACCAGCAGCACCCCCGCCTCAGGAACCGTCGTACTCCTCAACCTCCCCCTTGCCCACCACGACCCCGTCGCCTTCCCCAACCCCGAAACCGTCGTCCTGGACCGAAACGTCGACTCCTACCTCATGTTCGGACACGGCTCGCACGAATGTCTCGGTCGCGATATCGCTTTATCGGGGATGGTACGCGTGTTTAGAATTATCGTCGGGTTGAAAAATCTAAGATTGGATGCAGGTTCGAGTGGGTATAGTAGGAAGAGTACGGCGGGTGAGAGTAGGGGAATGAAGACTATGGAGACGGAGTTTGGCATGGCGTATTTGGATGATGAGTTGGCGACTTTGGGACCGTTTCCGAAGGGGTTGAGGGTTTGTTGGGATGAGTAGGAGGGGGGGGGGAATTTAGTGTGTGAGTGAGTTGTGGGGGAGTTATTTTTATTCTATTTATCTATCTCTGTATTTATGTATCTACTGGGAAAGGAATGGGAAATTGAGACTAGGGTTTATAGTATTTATCATCTAACAGCATTCTGTCTTTAACTTCACTGGCGAGTTGTCAGAAACACAATGGGTTTTTCATCATCATATCTTATCTCCTCTCGAGAGTATCCGCATTACTAAATTCCGTTTCGGATACTTGTCTCGTGCTGATTATTCACTGCACATGTAGTCTTCCGAGTTTTGTTGCTCGTGCATTCTGATTTCTTATACGTGTGTGAAGATGCATCTGCATAGCTGTCTATGGGTAGGTAGGTATCTTCTGTATTTCACGAAGTTTGGATGATATAGAAATAGAGAAACCAGCGATTTTACAGTATTACTTGCTCGTGTTTATTTGTCTGTGGCGGGGATTTGTGAGATTGTATACATACCGGGAGTAGACTGAGTGGAGTGTGTGGAGTTTATGAAGAGTCGGTTGTGGGTGGGAGTTTTGCTGGTGCTGATATTCTATTTCTTGGTGGTGGTGGTTATTGTTGTTGTTGGGATGCGGGGGATTCATGGATTTGATTTATGAGTTATTGTTATTAATCATTCATTCATATCATCATAACTTTTCCACACCTCCTACTCTAATCAATATAGAACTATAACCAGAATTTCAATCCCTAAAAACCCATACGCACCATCTCCATACCCTCAAGTTCCTCAACATTCAGTTTCCAGGCCGTAACAGCAACAGGGAATCTTAAGCTCGTTCGGATGAGACTAGCTGGTAATTTTGAAGGATTGGTCTTTCATATCTGGCTTTTTATATAGAAATAGAGTGATCTAGGCTTTGAAGGGTTTCAGTTTGAGTTTGAGTATGAGTGGGACTTTGATGTAACGGGCGAGATGGTATCATTTATACATTCCGAGAGCGGGACTAAATATAGCTACATGCGTATGTGCGTATTTTTCAGTTAGAGTAATGTTGTGTGTTGAGACTTTATAAATACGGCATTTAGTCGTAGATGAGATCTTTCACGAACGGCATTTGGCAAGAAAGGCAATGGAAAATGTGTGTCACTCAGTCGTGTTGTGGTACTCTTGAAATTTTCTTGGAATCAGAATTCTTTGTCTTTAGGCCTGGAAGAGTGTTCTTTCTAAAGCTTGTTATTGGCGAGTGAGTGCTGTTGATGTTGATGTTGATGTTGTCATTATTGTAAACTCTAACGATAACGACGATACTCGAAAACAGCTTTTCATTGCCATTTTATGCGTCAAGAGTATATTGAGAAGATCGATGTACCTATAATAGATCGATATTTCAGATGATACTTTTGTCGAAGAATATGCAAATGCCAGTATAAATGCCAGTACAAATGACGCAAATAGTATTGTTTTACTCGCCATGTCTTTGTAACTTTGAGGCGTTGAATTTTCCAAGATGGAGTTGATACTTGGTGGAGCTGGTGGTTTTATACTTGGAGGAGTGAGTAAGAATAGACGAAAAGAGAATGAGGTGGAGCTGGTGGTTTTATACTTGGAGGAGTGAGTAAGAATAGACGAAAAGAGAATGAGGTGGAGTTTTGGTATATTCACTCAGTTTGTAGTTTATCATATTGAGTTGAAGCTTAGGTGTCAATTAAGTGGAGGTGTGAAAGAATGAATAGAGTATTTGATTAGTGACATCTTTTTTTCTCTTTATCGAAGAGTGAAATCTCATTATGAGGTGATTTTGCTTGTTGACGGGTTGCTGGTCTTTCGATACCGGTCTCTTTGAAATCGGGAGGAGGAGTATAAGGTCTGTAAGAGGAAAGGAAGACATTGTCGGGGTATGTATGGGGAAGCAGTGGATTGAGAGAGGGTAGGCGACTCTTTAGCGAGATGAAAATCGAGCATCATAAACAATGAGGATGAATTTTTTCCATGATGAAAAGGTACGTACGAATAGTCAGCATCATTCAACTAAACCACTTCTAAGTACCTACGTAGATCGAGTGATTATAATTGTTATTAAAGAAAATAGAGAATGTTCACCAGAAGATAGGATTTGATATAGTAGATTCGTTAACATTATATACATTATAAATAGTAGCCAAGCCCATTTTAAACAACATAACCTCTAAGTAAGAACGCCACCTCCAAACAAATACCGTTATATACATGCGCATCTAAATGCACTTTTGGTCATAATTCATTAAGCATTACCCATAAAGACTCTCATCCCAATTCTGTGCTCTCGGTATCCAGTAGTCGACCTCATCTCTAGAATTTAACATTCAATTTCCATCCGCCACCATAACCTCTTGCACATGCCATTGCAACTGCGCTAGAAGCATAGCACAGACCAGTGAACAAGATCAATCCCCAGTAAGCACCCCCGCAAGCCTCAATTAGAACGCCAGCAATTGGAACACCGGTCAAACATCCAATACTGACAACTGAATAACAAGTTGCGTAATATCTGCCATAATCCTTGGTGTCGCACAATTGGCCTACGCAAACGGGGGTTAAACCGACATTGCTACCGCATGCAAAACCGAGTATTATGACGGTGCAAATTAAACCCGCGTAAGTGTTTCCGAAAGGAAGCCAGACGACAAAACAGGCAAATACGGTAAGAGAGAGTGCCATAATAATAGTGTTGAAACGGCCAATGATATCGGCTATCAAGCCCGGGAGGAAGCGGCCGACAACAGATGCAGCAGATAAGACGGACAGAGATTGATAGGAAATTCCTGCATCAAATCCTTGATAGAGAGCGTAGGATGTAATATAAGTGACTGGGATGAAAAACCCCCATTCAAGGAGATAGACACCCAATACCGTGAGGGCGAAATCTGGCTTCTTGAAGATTTTGATATCTGGATGAGGACTTTGAGCAGTTCGGGAACGTGGGAGACGAGGTTTAATGAGGAGGTTGGCTAGAGCGGTGATGAAAACGAAGATGAAACCCATTACACGCATTGTCCATGAGAACTAGATTGAAATCGCTTAGTAATGTTCTGTGTTAAACGGAGAAGTTTGGAGAATATATACTTACACCAATCTTTGGAATGAGATTTTCCAAGAGAAGTGGGAAAACAATGCCACCGACAGCACCACCAGTGGCTGCAATTCCAGTTGCATTTCCACGCTTCTTATTGAACCAGTGGCCAATTACTGTGACTGATGGAGTAAAGGTCAGCGAACTTGCAAAACCACCGAGTATGCTGAATACGGCGATCCAATGCCAGTACTCTGAAAACAGTTAGCTTTGCACGATCTTACTTCTTGGGTTCAAAAACTTACCAGTACACTCCCCAAAGAGGAAGACAGAAAGGACGAGTAAAACGCTTCCTGGCAGAACCAAGTATCTTGGTCCATAAACGTCGAATGCAGGTCCAATGTAAATGCCGCCAATGAATAAGATGAATGAGTATAATGAGAAGATCCATCCAATTTGCGAATCAGAATAAGATGCCAACTGGTTCGTAGCTAAGTAGGCTTGAAATGAACCTGTGGAATTTGCAATACCGAAACTACAAAACATGCCACACCATGATCCAAAGACAACTAGCCAAGCTTGTAATCCACCCTCAGGGTACTTATAATCATCCTCAGAATCCGAATCAGATTCATTTATCAGTGGATCAGGGAGTGGAGTAACAGTAACAATGACTGTTTTCTCTTTCTCTAAGCCGAGAGCTCCGGCTAAGGAGCCCTCGTTCGCATTCTTTTCAAGATCGATTGTTGAAGTGGAGTTTTTGTTGACCTGGGATTGGTCCATGGTATGCCGGGTTGAGATGTTTGAGGGATTGTGTGCTTATCGTTGTATCTGATGCGAAAACTCTGTGCCTAGCAACAGATATAATGTTTTAACAATCAAACGCGATTGGGGAAAAAGGGTACAAGATCCAAGAGAGTGGTAAGAAGTATGGGGCTAACTTTGATGCTGAGAGGCTTTCTGTGTGCTTTTGATGAGGATGTGATGATTTACTGTAAAAGACAAAGGAAATAACGACTTCATATATGAAAGTTGCACCAGGGTGCTTCAGTTTCAGTGAGGATACTTTCTGGTTGTCAATGCCCAACGTTACCACTCGGCTTGACTGAACGCCATCCCTTTCGAGATCTAGCCCTCTTCCCCAGAGCCGACAGCAAATATGTTCTTGGTGTGTGATCACTACAAAGCTCCATTATGGCACACACTAATAACTTGACGATGCTAGCTTGCGATGGTAATACACTCAAAAAGTCTTGCCAACTCAAAATCTGGAACAAAATCCGCAGTGCCGACGTAGTACTTCGAACGCTCTGGAGCATAACGTTGGGCTTATGTCACTCATGATACCCAAGAATAACGAAAACAGTAGACGAAATTGCGCAAAGGAGAATAAAATTTGAAGAAAAAAAGAAATAATTCTCCACCATTTTGCGGTAAACGGGGAACTTCTCCTAGCTCACCGTGAAGCTTGAACTTGTCAGGTTTTGCGGGGCGGAAAAGGTTTCCAATTTTGGAAAAACAATGCGGATTTCAATAAATCATCTCCATTTCAACAGTACCGACGGTATCCATTTTCTCATAGACAAAGTAAAAAATCTGATGTGAAAATACTGATGTGCTGGAGGTGACAAATGGATTGTTGTTTTGACAATGGAAAGATTGTGAAGGGGTAAAATAAAAGAGAATGATTTGGCGACGCAAACGAGAGGTAGCGTGGAAATTCTCGGCAGAAGTTTCTCCGAAGAACCTTTTCTACAATCTCCACCTTCACCTCATCTCCATCCATCCTCATCTTCATTCTTCACTCTCAATCACGAATTCACTCAGCGCTCAAAAGTCTTCGTAACCTTAAGAGCATCTGTTCAATAAAATCTATGAACGTGTCGATCCCCTCTCATGATCTCGATCAAAGCGTCATTTCCCTGAATGTCTCGTATACCAACGTGTTTGATAAATTACCACACCGAGGGACAGCGTTCTCAGTGCAGTACTTCGAGTACATGCAGGGACCATGTGTATTTGTTCTAGAATGATTCGATTGGGCTGGAAAGCTTCTTTGCAGATGAATTTGGAAGCTATTAGCAAACAGAAATTAAAAAGTCCATCTTATGAAGCGCTTAAGATGGATCCGGATCGTGCACAAAGCGTTCTTCTTGTGGGGATAATTGACATCCCGGTTGTCATGAACACGGTTGGGTCCGAGATGTCTGTCTTCTCCACTTGTTCCACTTAGCTCTGGGCACATCTATCACTTTGAATGCGAATCCAATGTCTGAATATGCTCACATGGCATGCAAATGTCCCTATCGGTGTAGCAGTACTTACCAGTGTAAGGTTAAAGTTGCTTAGTATAGTGGAGAGCTTTTTTTTTTACCAGCAGAAATCCATATCAACCGGCAGGCGACCTAAACCTTAAGAAAAATATGCAAGAAAATGGACGTTCTTTTTTTCATGGTTTGCTACAGCCTATAGGTACGGAGAAAGCGGACTGGTACCTGGTCAGTTCCCATCTCTACTTCGGGGCCATAAGTCCCAACTGCAAATCCACAATTTTCATAGCTCACTTGCACATCTATATATATATGCTGAAGCTTGGGCTAGGCGAAGTTGCAGACTCACGCTATCCACGGAAAGAATCCAAGCTCTGAAACGTTAGAAATGAACAGGGCATCTCAAAGTTAGATGGTGACATGTGCTGTCTAGTCTCCGGTACATGAACAGTGCCATCAGTCCTACTTAGCATTTTGGATGTGAGTAGTTGAAGTAAAGTGTTGATGAAGGAGATATCGTCCATATCTCAAGGCCTCTAGAAACCTGGCGTAAAGTTTAGTGAGCGTCGTAACACTGTAGATGACGAGCTGTGTAACTCTCAAAATATGGGAATCACCCCTAGTATTCTCAATCGTGCGAACATCTCTTGATTCTGCATTCCTGCCAGCCCCATGCCTTTCAACAATTTCATGAATGAACAGAAGTTCTTTGCAGAATCAAACCCCTTTATTCGTCAATTCGAATTTCGTAAAATTCATTCTATCTCCAAATGCAGATGATTTAGGACAAAGAGGAACAGGCACAGGATGTACTATCAGTCAAAGAACAACAACCCTTTGAATGGAATTATCATCATGAAGAACGATCACAGTTTTATTTTCCAAATGTACCATTTTTGTTCATCTTTATATTCGCAATTCATGGTGATATCAATGATCGAATTCAACAACAATGGAAAATTCAGCAAAATTCAACGAGTACGCAAGCAACCGAGCGATATTGATCGCCGATGAACAGAAGTACAGAGGGGGTGAGTCTTCCGTTCATTTTTCAAACCAAATATGACAGGCTAACGTTGTAGACTATGATTTTGTTAAATCTCTTTCGCCTACAGCCCAAGCCGCCAATACTATAGTTTCTCGCATTCAACAATTCAACCGGCAGGTTCTTTTTGATCCAGCTGGGTCAATGAGTCGCTTACGTTCAGACTCTGGTTTCCCCCGCATCAAAGAATCCATAGCAAGGACAGCTTTATTAGAAATAATGAAAAAGTTACCAAAGGGAGCAATTCTTCACGCCCACCACGCTGCTTGCGTCTCGATTGATTTTATCATTGGCAAGATGATCGAGACTCCGGGCATGTATATCAGCGCTTCAAGGCCCCTTGACGAATGGTGGGCAAAAAGAGAGAAGAGAATAAAAATAAAATTCACATACAGTTCTTCGCAACCTCGACAGACTAGAAGCTCAGTGAACAATCTTTGGGATCCTGATTATGTACCCAACTCACTTGTTCCAGTCTCTCTTGCGGCGTCGACATACAGTGATTACCCTTCCTCTACGAACTATGATAAATATCGTATCGCACCTGGTTTTGAAAGACAACCCCTTCAGGGCAAGTCTTACTTTATCACCTGGTTGAAGATTCGATTAACGAAGACAGAGTCCCAGCGTACAGATGTCAGTGGGGGTATCAATGAAGCTTGTAATACATTCCAGAGTGGAAGAAAGCTACTTAATACGATAATTCACAACGAGCCAGTTTTCCGACCATTCCTCAAGCAACTTTTTGAAGGTTTGGACGAGGACAACGTTAAGTGGATAGAGATTAGGATGATTTTCAAGGTTGACTTTCAATTAGAATGGAGTGATATACCATCTGGAGAGATTGAAATGGCAAGAGTAATTTGGGAAGAAAGAGAAAAGTTTGCAATTACGATGAAAAAGAGAAATAAAGAATGGTGGGGACTGCGGGTTATCTGGACAGGCTTGAGACTGTGGAAAGATGAAGAAATCAAAGCTGGTATGTTTACCTTCTACCTATCTCTGGGAAAAGCTGACTCCATCTAATAGATATGGAGACTTGCATGCGTGTGAAGGAACGATATCCAGATCTGATCTCAGGATACGATCTAGAGGGACAAGAAAAACTCGGTCGTACGCTCGAAGATCTCATACCTATTTGCCTCTGGTTTAAGCAACAATGCGAAAGCCGCAACTTAAACATTCCATTTTTCTTGCATGCAGGAGAATGCTTGGGCAATGGTGATGTAAATGACCATAATCTTTAGTAAGTATGCTTGAACCCTATTTCATGCTCCTGAATGCTAATCGTTGGTTGTTTAGCGATGCCATTCTTCTAGGTACTCGACGTATTGGTCATGGATATTCACTTCCTAAACACCCGCTGCTAGAAAAGATTTGTAAAGAGCGACAAATTATGATCGAGTCCTGTCCACTCTCAGATGAAAGTTTGAGATTAACAAATTCTGCCAATGCTCATACTTTACCAATGCTGTTGGCAAAAGGGGTAAGTGCTAGTTTGAATTGTGATGACCCATTTTTATTAGGTCAAGAAATGATAGGCGTTTCAATGGAATTCTTCATGTGCATCTGGTCATGGGATAATCTAGATCTAGGTGGTCTGGTATGTGTACTTCCTCTATAGACCGATTTTATTATTATGAAAGAGCCTACAAGCTAATTTACGATAAAAGGGTCATTTGGCACAAAACAGCGTGAGGTGGTCACAATTTGAAGATCAGACTGACGAAGATTGGCAATCGGGAATCCGATCAGGTGAGAATTCAAAGAAAGGATTAAAGGCTCAGAGAATGCGAGAGTGGAAGAAAGACTGGGAAGAATTTTGTGCTTGGGTTGTTGAAAGATACGGAGAGCCTTGGGGAAACGAAGATGCTTATAAAGCTACTTTGAAAGAGAGAGCGGAATTGGTGGAGCAAAATATGGCGGATGAAGATGCGGTAGAAAAAGAGCTTGATAAAATAGAAGCGCAGTTCAAGCAAAAAGAAGAGTCGATAAGAGAATGGAGAGAGAAAGAGACAAAGAGAAGGAAGTTCATTACTAGAGCGAAGGAACTGATGGCCGAGGAGAAGTTACAGAAAAATATGTCTAAAGGCTTGAAGAAACCTCCTGACAGTCCTGATAAGACTCCAAAGATGGTGTTGAAGAAGCTACCAAAGAGCTAGAACTGGATCTCGGAAGCAATTTCGAGAGGGATTACTGGTCAAGGCATCAATGAGATTCTAGGCATAAATCTAGAGAAGCAACAGAGACACTATTTATGATCAAAGCTAATTGTATTTGAGTTCTCGCTCGTTATATCAGAGTTAAGAAGCAGTAGCAGGTCACTGCAAGCTTTGTGATATATATCACTACACAATGTACGATTAAAATGGGATACAATGTTCCTCAGGAGGAGTTCCAAAAATGAAAATAATTGATCTTGCACCATTCGAGTGTGGAAAGTGGGAGATGACTAAAGCAGTTCAGAATACATCCTTTAATCCATCTGGGTAAGTTTCAATATAATAATAAGGAGCTAAATCTTAGGGAAGGAACGGGCCAAAACTTTAGCTTCCTCATTCAGGTCCCGGTACTTATCATTGCGGGGTAACGTTGGCTGTTATCGTTGACATGATCCACACAATTCGATTTCCTAAGCCGTACTCCAAAATTGAGAGACTTTCATTTGATACAGGTAAGGCAGACTTCGATAACGATATCATTCGATTCCGTAGGTAGCTCCATGTAAGTGAATTTCCATTGTATTTAAAGTCCTGTCGGCCTTTGAGCTGTTTCAATATTCAAGAAAACAAACAGTTTCGAAGAATTGCGGCCTCTGTACTTAACAACACTCAAGAAAGCTCTTCATTCTAGACTGGGAACTTCCGCAATCTTTAATTTACTACTGCAGACAAAAGTCTTCATCACCTGATGAAGATCTGGTACAATGGATGCCCAGACTGTCCCCGTTCCGCCGTCATTGATCTTGCAACAATCGAGCAACGAAGAACCAGCTTCCACCCCAAGCGAAAATGCTCTCAAGAAAAGAGGTAGACGACTCAAAAGCGTTGTTCCAGTTGCCTCTACTTCTGAAACAATCCATGAGACAGAACATTCTGAAGCTCAGGATGGAGGAGAACATGTTCCTATGAGTGCAGATTCGACAATTGCGCCAGCCGATGGCACGAGGCGCAGCGGACGATCGAGAAAGACTACACTCTCGTATCAAGAGCAACTTGAGTCAGATGGAGAGCAGCCCGTCGCAAAGCATCAGAAGAAGAGAATTGTCACATATGATGACGATGACGATCAGGAGCCTAATAATCGTATCGTTCCACCAGCAGAACCTGCGACGCCTAAGAAAAAAAGAGCCCCTTCATCGTCTCCACGGAAAGCGGCAACATCCAAGATAAAGTGGTGGTTCAAACCTCGGATAAATCCATATACTGGCAAATACATGATGGGGCCACCAAAGTGACGCAAAAGAAATGGCGTGCATATTGCGCTTTCCGAAAGTTGGACACCTCTGGAAAACCTGCGGAGATGCAGGAACGACTTAGAGATTATATCAAGTTCAGATGTATTCAGAGTCTTCTACTTCATCTGACGGCTTTGTACTTCATTTGGTCATGCCACCTCAATCAGCACATCTCAACGTGAGTGGCAACAACGTAATGAGGCTGAAAGAACCAAATTATGGGAGGCATTGCCAATAGAACAAAGACTCCAAATTAATATTCTACGTGTTCTTAAAGAGACTGTACTTGCTAAAAATCCTGTTCAGGATGTCTGGAATTTCAAAATTTGCCTAAAAGTTCCAACCAAAAAATGGTTGAAAGTATCGGAAGCTCTGGAGTGCAGTGACATTGGTTTTATTTTCACAACTTATCCGCAATTTCCAGAAGGTCGACCAGCTGTTACAGGATATCAGAGAGGTATTATAGATGGGGTCTCTTGGCTATCAGAAGAAGGAACATCTGATTTTAAGGATTATAAATTTCTGGGAGGAACTTGGGCCGGCAGTGGGTTTGAGAAAGGAATCAGTTTTGAAAGAACTCGAGCTTTGGTAAAGCAGAAAGTTGAGGAAATGTGTGAACAGATTAAATATGACATTATTAAGGGTTATGTCGAAAAGATCAGAAACTCGGAGACAGGAAGTGGTAGGTACCATTCGTGTTGATTTTTTGTTGCTCAAATACTCACCATGGAATTAGATATCCCTTCACAACGACATTCACCCGCTCTCTCAGATGATACCACCTCTTCATCACAGAGTGAAGAAGATTGGACGGAAGAGGAAGAGAGAACTGCCCAAACCACCTGGGATTATGATGAGTCCAAAAAGAGGAGACTCAATTTCGAGACATATACTTATCGACTGGGAGAGCTTTGCTCTTTCACGCTTAAAGACCCTTTTGTCGACGACGGCCGATACACATATGATTCCGATGAAGGATGGGTGGATCATGCGCCATGGCACTAGTATTGATAATTATGTGTTTAGGGTTAATCTATCTTTCCTGTTTAATGTACATTCGGAGATGAGAATATTCTACCATTGAATACTTCGGGTGTAATTAATGAATAATTGGTGGATGCATATTCAGAACAAAGTGGAGGACTTTTCATCAGAGGATAGGATATCTAGTTGACGTCTGTCTTTAATGATTGGCGAGGGGATTCCTATTAATTTCATAGTTTACTACAAATTAGCCAAATACATCAAACCCGTGCCTTCAGCGCAACCTATGTACTCAGCGTCCAAATCTCCTGACTTCAAAATACACAGCTCCACAAACAACACCGACTTTCCCTTTTCCAACTGACCCCCAGGTCCATAAAGATTCATAACCGTCTTTCTCAATTCCACATGACTCTTATGCGAACGGCCTGCTTGCTCAAAATGTGATAGGTCCAAGAAATATGCAAGTTGGTTCGTCTCTGCGATAGCTTCAGTATCAAGCTCTAAGTCTACTTTGGCATCAAATTTTTCATTCACAATCTCTGGGGTGGGGTTCTCGTGGCCTATGTGTGTTGTAAATGCCATTACGCCATTTTTGTTACGTTCAGTGTCGAGATGAGATATCCAGGATTGAGCATGTGGATTTATTTGTTTGAGCCAGGCTTCTGTTTCCGCGGGTGGGATATTTGGCTGGCGCTGTCCTTCACGGACGAAAATGAGATTCTCGGGTGGGCTGGAGATGGTTACTCTGCCTAATTTTATTTTGGAGCTACGGGTTTTAGGTATATCGATAGTTTTTCTGGCGTCGTTTGGTTTTGCTTTGGTAGGAGTCACATAAGCGGAGGTAAATGTATCTTTGGGATCGGTATGAGAATCTGGCGTTTTGGATAGTCGATTACGATATACGCCCCAGTATCCTTCGTCGGAACTTTGTTTTAGGGGAAGAAGAGTACCCATTGCTGAGGCAACGGGTTGGCTTGAGGCGAACATGAAGCGCGATTTAGGGACGGTCATTACTTCACGCCAGACACCTGCGTCTAGGGGGAGAGAGTTCCAGAATTCTTGAACTGGGGAGGAGGCTTGGAATGATTGGTAGGAGGAAGAGGACAGCCAATAGGCGATGAAAGTTGTGGATTTGGGGCCATGATGAGGAAGCCCGTGACTTTCGTCTTGAAGGTGGTCGACACGATTGGCAGATGAAGAGAGCAGTTTGTAGAGGGTGGATATAAAAATTGCTTTTTCTGGCGTAAGTTCTTCGTGTTGGACGCCAAAAATTCCATAGGTAAAGATATAATCTTTCCCGTCCATATCAACAAGGAAAACCATAATGGGCAATGTTTATGAAGCTAATAGTAGTAAATAGTGACGTGGAAATTCACACTTGTCTCCAGAAATCATGCAAAATCTTGACTTTTGAGCATCTGAGAAAGTACTAACATGAAAGCAGTATGGAAGGATCTGAAAGACTTTTTATAATGCCTTACTGTGCCTGGAAAAAATTTTGCCCATGTATGGGTACCCTTTAATTTCAGCATGAATGGCTCTTATCTTCATGTTGCGGATGTAGTATCCGCCCGAACGACATAGCCGTGTATAGACGATGACATTAAATATATAGTAAGACTGCGTTCGGGTAACATGGTGCCACTTAGCTGCGGAGATAGGCTATTGAAATTGTACAACATTGATTCTGTAAAACACATAGCTTAAAATACGTCAATTTTGCAATGATTTCTTTGTTGGATGCAGGAGATTAGGATTCAAAGAAGTTGTCCGGAATAAGTACGGCATAGGTAGTCCTAGGAAGTCGCCGGTACGCTTCTACACTATTCATGTCTAACTAACCACGTTTTGCGTAGCTCAAAAGCTCAGGCCATAAGTTTATTACTACCCAGTACCTGTAGACAACGACAACGACAACGACAACGACACGAAAAGTTTCAACAGCAATTGCTATACGTACCTAGGTACTGGGAACCAGCTTTCAATGTGAATCTTTCTATATTTCAGTGCCAAGGGAAAGGTCTCCATCAATCATTGACCTTGTTGACCGCGGAAACAATTCCATTGCAAATTTCAAATGTAAGTTCCACCAGTGGGGGGAAGACAATAACATTCTCATATGCATGTCATATCCTTTACTAACAAAGTTCATTTAGCTTATTGTCCTTTGTAGCATATTCCAACTTGCAAGAATACTATCAGACGTGCGGGTTTATGTTGTGTATCCGCACTCATGGAATCCATGACTTCTGGTGAGCAAACACGTCTACGAATCAAAGTTGCTTGTGAAGAGTGTCGAAAGAATAAACGAAAGGTATCTATTGACCCCATAATATGACCTAGAATACTCCTTAGCATTATATACTAATTGTGATTAGTGCCAAGGCCAGAGACCAACATGTGCTTTATGTGAAAAGGGAGCGAAGCTGTGCTATTATCCCCCAGAGATCTCGCGAAAGTATGTTCTTAGGTTATCGAACCAGTCTACAACACCAGCTTAACTAATGCGTACAGACGTAAACATTGTGATGATGGCTATGTCCGTAGTCTCGAAGACAAGGTGAAAGCTTTGGAGGCTCAGTTGGCAAATTATCAAAGTTCGGAGCCTCAATCTCAACACAATGAAGATTATATGGGCCATGAAATTTTGCCCGTATCCAGTCCTGCTACCACGAGTTCTCTTACCTATGAGTCTGAGGCCATAACTCCAGAGAGCATTGATGAGCCCAATGATCCGCGCTCGCAGGTTGCAATGAAAGAGCTTGCTTCATTGATGTTAACCATGGATATCGAGGAGAAAGGTGAACCGTCATTTACTATCCCAAGGAACAAGTCTTCCTCGAGACAAAATTCCATTTCAACCGAGAACTTGAATCCTGATACTAGCAGTCATGATACAGACTTGGGCAAAATTGGATTCTACACAGAAACACGAACACATCTTGTTGAATGTTTCATGGCTGCATTCAATATTTATCATCAATTTATAGAACAAGGAGAGTTTCAGACAATTCTATTGGAGACCACATTCTCAACAGAGCTGGATTTTGGCTTCCGTAATCATGCTTTACTTTCCGTGGGTGCCTTTCTTTCTCCAAAGTCGGATGCAAAGGAGTTGAGTAGTCACCATTCCACATCTGCTGAGAGTATCCTATTGAGATGTATACGGGAGCATCCGAGTGACTTGGTTGTTCAAGGACTTGCATTATTATCGTGGCGAGAGTTGATGCTGGAGAATAATAGCATGGCCTATACTTATATAGGTATATCTTCTCTTATCCTTTGCTTAAGCATTTATTAATGGGACTATTGCAGCTATGGCGACAGGCTTGATATTACATCTTGGGCTTCATGTGAGCAGCCTCGGATCAGGGAAGTCGCCAGACTTGACCTTAAATCGTAATTCCACGGCCGATGACTATGTTCGTAAACGCCGAATAAGGTCATTTTGGGCTTATTTCTCGGTGGATCGGTAAGTCTATCTGTACACAGACTACAACATACAATCTGATACTTATGTGTGTAGCATGGTAACTTCAAGCCTTGGGATGAATTGCACCATACACTGGCAACGTATTCGAATATGCTCATTTTCAGTGTCTTGGATCATAACCCGTTACCTGATGAATTAGCTCATGATAAGTTCTGCCAGCTATGGCATCTTTGGGACTCTTTCATGGACCAAAGGTAGGTTCTCGTATCACAACTAAAGAACAATTAGCTCACATTATTAATTAGGTATGCGTTTGAGTGGACCGGCTTGAAAGCCAAGCAACGGCAAAATCTTTTGAAGCGCGCACATCAAGCACTCACAGACTTCTATGCCGGTACCGATGATAAGCTAGCTCTGAGTAAGACTTGCATGCCTCAAACTTTCCTTCTTTTCCAGTTAGCATATCACACTGCAATATTGCTCATTCATCGTCCCTTTCTAAATGAGCCTAAAGGCTCGGAAACTCTGAGCTTTGCCCTGAGATCAGCGACAAACGCCGCCGCCTCGATAGCTCGAATTGTTCGAGCATATCGAAAACTTCGTGGTTTCACTGATGCCAATCCTCAAGTCATAGATTACATCCTTAGTGCTGCCGTAATTCATTTATTGAATTCAACATCTGGTCGCAACTTTCTAGGGAGGCAATCTGCCAATAGCCTGCAAAGTTGTCTGGATGCTCTAGTCGAGATGCAGAGTACGTGGATGCCACAAGCAAGCAGAGCGATACGAGAAATTCAAGAGCTCGCAGCCAAATGGAAAGTGGTATGGGCATTACCATTACAATTCAGCCAGCGCCTACCAGAACGGGAAATTCGTCAAGATCGCAGTCGAATTATGGTACCGATGCAGGAATGTCCAAATGTCCTTACTAGTGGCGCTCAAATACCCCATGGATTTGATATGGATGAAGTCGCGAATAGGTACATACATACTGGTTTCAATAATGACTGCGGAGCTCTGTGGGATCCAAGCTTGTTTGAAAATGCTTTGGAGCATGTCAATCTACCTGAACATATTGCGTATCAATCAAGTCTTGAGTGGCTTTTCGACGAAAGTAATCCTGGTCTACAGTAGTAGTCTACGAGATACTAAAGATAAGAAAATTCCCGACATTTGGCGATCAGTCGGACGATGTAGTCGTCAATTGTGCTTACATCCGAGCAAGACATATAATTCTGCTTCTCCAAGGAGAATGTAGATATTAAAGCGGAATTAGCACCGCAGGATCCCTCTTTTTAGCGGTACATCAGCAATCAAGCCACTGTCTTATCGGCCAGCGGGTGCTTCATCCGCATGATAAGAGCTATCAAATGCGGAGAAAGATATGTAATATCTTGTTGTACTTTGAAATTTCTCTTGGGTATTCATGCATAACATTACCTGATATAATCTCACCAAAATCATGGAGTTCCGATATATTACAGGTTGCAGGTTTTGAATGCATAAGAACAAAGAAAATGCTCACTGTGGTTTTCATTTTGTTCATCTTCCAATTTCTCTACCAACATTTTTCACAATTCTACTAAGAACATGACTATTTCAACTTCCACGAATTATCGCGTAGCTGTTACTCAGCATGAGCCGGAATGGTTTGATTTACAGAAGTCGGTGGAAAAAACATGTCGTATTATCACAGAGGCTGCAGAGAACGGTGCGCAGTTAGTTACATTCGCAGAAGCATTTATCCCAGGCTATCCTGCTTGGATATGGTGAGAAACTCTAATATCTAAAACCCCATTCCATTTGCGATACTGACCGAACAGCAGGACTCGCCCAGTCGACCCGATTCTCTCTACCACATACATCAAGAACTCCCTAGTCGTCGATTCTGATGAGATGAGAACCATCCAAGGCTGTGCTGCGAAGCATGGAATCGTCGTCTCTTTAGGATTCTCCGAAAACGACAATAACTCATTGTACATTGCGCAAGCTATCATCGATGGCGATGGAAGGATAGTCATGAAAAGAAGGAAGCTAAAGGCTACGCATATGGAGCGTACGATTTTTGGAGACTCTTCTGGAGATAGTCTTATGAATGTTGCTTCGACTCGCGTTGGAAAGGTTGGAACTCTAGCTTGCTGGGAACATTGTCAACCCTTGTTGAAATATCATACTTTACATCAAAGGGAGCAAATTCATTGCTCTGCATGGCCACCCATTGTCAATCATACTGGTGGACCTGAGTTATGGTCAATGTCTCTGGAAGGTAAAGAAATACAATTCTCTCAATTGCAGGGTGTCACTAACACAGATTTTCCAGGATGTCAAGCCCTTTCCCAAGTATATGCCATTGAATCTCAAACCTTCGTTCTTCATACCACCACTGTCATCACAGAAAAAGGAGTCAACGCCAATTCTTCAGCAGGAGGCTTGTTGATGTCGGCGCCAGGAGGTGGTGCTTCGGTTATTATTGGGCCCGATGGCCGGGTTATGTCGACACCTCTCGATTCTACAACTGAAGGAATTGTCTATGGAGATATTGATTTTGATCAAGCGCTATTTGCGCGCAGTTTCTTGGATGTTTGTGGACACTATAGCAGGCCGGATCTTCTATGGCTTGGTTGCGATACTCGTGAACGTAAATTGAGAGTCGAAGAGAAGCTTGAAGTTACGGAGAAGTGTTGAGCTTTGCTGCACTGCTTCTTATGAACTATCTTCGCAAATGATTAGTTAATGTTTATTTATGGGTACTGCTAATTAATTCGGTTTATGATGATGTGATTTCTTATCCAATGCTAATCTCCAGGCTCTTTTGAATCCTGTATACTTGCAAGAGGAACCGGGGCATATCGAGGCTAAAGCTAGACGACTACAAAATTGCGCGAGTTCGTCTCAAGTTCCCCATATTCATCTCGAAATTTCGACTTTCTTAGCAAGTTGAGATGACTTCGGCTGGTGGAGAATTAAGGAGTGGGAGCATTTGCCGGAGTGGTCAAGTAGGTTATTTCTGGGCGCTGTAAACACTTGTATAATGCCTAGTGAATGCTGAAGCTCTAGGACTCTCGGAGATCGAGGTTACATTTTCAGCAGGAACTGAGCCTACAACTTTGAATCTGGTGATCCGTGCTTATCAATAATTTGCGAGGGGCTGAGCGTGACATTTTTATCTTGTTGCCATCTGATAAAGATTTTAAACATCTCCTTCTCTTCATCACTAACCCTCATAGGATCTTTATCACCAACTAATAATGTGAGTACAGCCAGATGTTTCGCGAGAGACTAATTGTTGGCCACATATCAACTGGATCAATGAGATAATCAATTGAGCTTCTCAGCTCACATTTCCCACTCTTTTCACTGTCATCTCTCGTGGTTTCGAAACCACCAAAAAGCAATTAGATGCTTCACGGGGAATTGATCTATCCATCACAAATTGGTTGTACGATGCTCAACTCAAAATTTGAGAAAGGTGATTACCGCAACAGGACAGCTGAAGTTCCAAATGGCGGGATGATATATCTAAAAGGCTCTTGAGCATACAGAACAATATATACAGCTGCGCATATCAAGATCAAAAAGCCACTTTCGATGATGTCTATTTATCTGGTATAGGTTGTCTCTCGCCATTGGTTTGCAGCTTCTCGAATCCCGGCTAATTTTTTCACACATGGAGGCTCGTTGTAGTCTTGATATATTTTCCAAGCCAAACTCCTCTCTTACTGAGATTCTGAATATTTTGCGCTCGCTGCTGTGTTCAAGTGGCACCGACCATCCATTGGCGGTTGCTGAATTATATGCAGATGCATCGTAATAACGTCGGGTTCATGACACGGGTTGCTTTACCCCGCTCCCCCTTATTTACTTTTGAGGGAGCCAATGATGAAGAGGTACCTAGTATTTCATCCGACTTTTGGCTCCGCTAATTACACCTCATTATCTTCATATAAGTAGTTATTCATCTTTAATCTTTCATCATCTTTTGTCTCTTTTGTGGTCAATTGACCATCCAGCCGGATACTCCCAATGGCAACACAAAACCCCACCGAAACTACCCCGCTGCTCAACCCACCACCAGAGCCCCAATCTGAAATCCTCCATCTCAATGGCGATTCCTCGACTACCAATTTTGCTGCCCCAGTCGATCCCTCCACACTCTGCGTATGGATCCTCATGATTGGGCCCTTCCTATCCGCCTTCGTAGCAGCTGTTGATTCCTCCATGATTGCGACACTATCATCACCCATAGCTTCCTCATTTGGTTCATTGTCTCATCTTCCATGGCTTGCTTCTGCATATTTCATAGCCAATGCTGCAGTTCAGCCTTTGTCTGGAAAACTTACTGATATCTATGGGAGAAGGAGCGGACTTGTGCTTGCTAACATTGTGTTTGCATTGGGGAATTACATGTGTGCAAGTGCGAAAACGGAATGGGTGTTGATTGCCGGTAGAGTGGTAGCAGGCTTAGGGGGAGGAGGGATCATGGCCATTGCCACTTTTCTCTTGTCTGATTTAGTGCCTCTAAGAGATAGAGGTATGTGGCAAGGTATTGGAAATATGATATTGGGCGTAGGATCCAGTATTGGTGGTGTACTTGGAGGATGGATCAATGACTCTCTAGATTGGAGAGCTACATTTTTATTGCAGATTCCCATCACGCTGTTGGCTACGATATGGACATGGTTCACTATACGTATGTCTACGGTGGATGATGGGGAGGGGAAATCAAAGCTCAAACGGATTGATTACTTGGGTTCAATCAGTTTATTCACAACGCTTGTTACATTACTTCTTGGTATGAGTGCCGGAGGTAACACAGTATCTTGGACCAGTCCCATCGTTCTAATCAGTCTTCCTCTATCCTTAATATCACTCCTGGTTTTCATCATCACCGAACTTAAATACGCCAAAGAACCAATCATACCACTTCCTCTTCTCTGCGATTTATCCGTTGCAGGTGGCTGTCTCACAAATGCTTTTTCCTCCGCCTCCCGCTTTGCGATGATATTCTATCTCCCCCTCTTTCTCGAAGCCCAGGGCTACACCGCCACAAAAATTGGTCTTCGTTTAATCCCCGGATCAATCGGCACAGCCATCGCCTCTATGATTGCTGGAATCATAGTGAAAAGTACTGGGAGGTTTTACAAACTCGGTATTGCATCCCAAGTCATCTATATTCTGGGAATGGCGTTTATCTGTACCTTTACATTACGGACATCTACCTGGCCTCCCTTTGTCTGCTTTTTCATCATTAATATTGGATATGGAATTACGCTTACTACAACTATTCTCGCGCTTTTGTCGTCGGTGAAAGCGAAAGATCAGGCTGTTATTACATCCGCACTTTTTGCCTTTCGTTCAACTGGGACGGTATTGGGAATTTCAGCAGCGGGACTTACGTTTCAAAATGTGTTGGGCAAATTATTATGGGAGAAACTGGGGGATATAGATAATGCAGCAGATCGTATCCAGCGAATCATCGATGATTTCAGGGTAGTTGATGGTCTTGAGGAAGGGTTGAAAGAATTGGCTCTGCAGGCTTATATGGGCGCTGTAAGAGCTGTTTTCTTTTTGATGTTGGCATTGGGAGGATTAGCTTTGGTGTTTACGTTGTTAATTAGGGATCGGGAATTGTCTCAGAGGATGGTACGATGATTGGCTTCTTGCTTTCTAGATTTGGTTGGAATATTGAGTCCATCTGAAAGTTAACATTCAACCAGACACTGAGAGTTCACATCTAATTTACCAGTGTAGAATATCAGATAACAACATCAATCTATCCTCGTTTATGAAAGTTGGGAATTGTATGTATCAACAGCTTATTACAGCCTGGTGCAGCTGCAGGTTAAGCATCATTAAAACTCAAGTCTGAGCCACCAATCTTTATATCCATAGATCTAAAACTCTCTTCCAAATATCAAAGAGTATCCATATGATTTATAATCCCATATTATATATCAATTTAGGTAACCAGAGCAGCATTCTTTCAACATACCCAAACCACCAACTCTCAAAAGCAGAATCTCTGTACTATCAAACACGTCCATTAATTATATCTATCTGTCTCCCAAAAATTTCCACATCACATATCAAAATCAGGCCGCTGTAGATAACAAGCATACGGCACATTAGCCAAATTCCGAACATGAGAATAAGGCCATACATCACGCTTCTTCAGCCCACAATTCTCATCCGTGCGGCGAGCATTTTCAAGATACTCAATGAAGCGCGCTTATGCAGAAGTTTTAGGAGACGAAACAATTTGAGATGACGAAACTTTCTCTTTTACTACTTTCCCGAATTGATATGTGAGATCTGAAGTTATCTTATTTGCATCCTCGCGATTCCAGAGAGCTTGCGCTTGCTGTTCTTCTTTTACAGTCCATGTGCTCGTGATTGAGGACTGAGATGAATTTGCTACTTGTAATGTTAGTTTGGGTGAGGGGATGATTCAAGATTGTATACGTATATCACTTACCAAGTTGTTTTCCCGCGTTTCGGTAATCTGTGATATATCTCCCGAGGATACTTTTTCTGACCTCTTCGCACATTTCCTCGAGTTTTTGCTTCACTAATATCTGGGTCCTCGCGAGTATCATCCCCTTTTCAAAACCTGTAGCTACCCAGGTTCCTCCCCAGTAGATTTTGGAGAAAGGTACAGCTACCATTGTTCCTCGCTGATATTTCATCTCGAAAGATTTATCTTCTAGAGTTAGAGACTCAGGCGGAGTGGTGAACACCAATCCGATATCCTGAATCCGATATTGCTCAAAAAACTTAAACCATTCAGCGACGGTAAACTTGGGGCGTGTTTTGAAAAGCCACATGTCGTGATTTCTGGAGTTAGTTATGTTCTCAGTGATAAAAAGCGAAATGTTCTTTTCGAATTGCTGTTCTGTGGAGAGGAGACTCCATAACCTGGTTTTTTCGGCTTCGTTTTGGATGCGCCAGGAAGGTTCTTGTGGGCGATGCTTTTCTGCCTCAATTATCTTCCTCAGGCGTTCCGGTTCTGTAACTGGTTCATCATTCTCACTAAGCTCATCACCTTCATCGTTATCAACAAGTTCAACAAATTCAAGGTAATTCTTCAATCTTTCCTGCATCTCTTCTCTAGTACCAGAAGTATCCAGACCGCGAAACGCACAATACGCGCGCCATTTCTTCAACGTTTTCTTGGGTGGTTCGAAATATTCCGCTTCGGGACGGTCATATTTTTCGTAGACTACTCGGTGATTCAAGGACCAGTACAGCAGACCATCATCTTTGTTTCGTTCCCCTTGATATACTAATTCGCCTTCTCCGTCGAGTGTAAAGTCTGCTAGGTCCTCGTGGGTAATTTCAATGGGGTGGATAAAAACCGCTGCGGGGTTTGCGACGTATTCGGTTCTGATTATGACGCCCTTGGGAGGTTTTACTTTCTCTGGTTTTTTGGGTGTGACGATCTTTGGAAGCTTGGGAGTCTTCGTTTTCTTTGCTTTAGGTGTGGTAGTTTTTCGTGGGGATTTAGGAGGGCTGGTTTTCTTTTTCTTCGGTGTAGCAAGAGTTGTACCAGGACTAGATAATGACTTTCCATGACCTGATGCAGCGTCGCTTTGTTTCTGGCGTTTCGGAGGCGGTTCGTCTTCCTCCAAAATTGAGTTATATCCCGTTACTTCTCTCTCTTCGGAGACCGAGTCTTCCCCTGATCCCAATATAACCTCAAGGCCTAGCTGATCTTCTGATCCTGATATAGCTTCTGACCTCAATTTATCTTTTTCTTTATATGATGCCGTGATATTCGTTGACTTTCCGCTGCGCAGCCAGTTCATTAAAAACGGTGTTTTGGGATCACTATTAGTCGATATCCCTCCGCGACTTACTCCGTTTCCTTTTGAGGCTATTGCTGCAGCTCTTTCGCCTTGCATGGCTTTCTTCTTGGGAGTGTTTTCTATCGTAGCTGAAAGCAATCCTTTGTTCGATGATTGGGGATCAGTTGAGGATGTTGGATGTCCTCGTTTCTTGGAGGCAAGAGCCTCAGTAGTGTCCATTGTGGCTTGTTAATTGGGTATATAAATATGATCAATTAACAATTTGTCCGTTTCGTATGAACATGTGAACTCAATAATCCGAGAATCTTTATGTGATGCTGACTTACAAGTTTAGAGCAACAGAAAGATTGAGGCCTTTGGAGCAGGAATTTATTTTGGGAACGCATGGAGCGGGGTACTTCAATCCGGCCTTAATGATATACTGAGTATACACATGAACTTGTCGACATCCCATCATACTGCACAATGGAAGAAAGCGGGTAGATGATGCACACTAGGTCTGTAAATTCACAGTTTTTTGGAATAAATGAATCGACTACTGAAATTTGCAGTCGTCAAAATCCACGATAGGATGAAGCAGAAGATAGATACTGATAATAATGTCCTACTGGTCTTTGTTAACTCATGCCTAAATATGTGGTGCTGTTGTTCACCATACTCTGAGCCAAGGCTATAACGTGCATACTCATGCATCTATGCAACTGCAGAACTTGATACTTCATCCATACAGAAGAAAGGGATAAGAGCGATGTAAAACTGGTAGGAAATGACTTTCAGATTGTCACGCTTAAACCTGCTTCATCGAGCAATGCGAAAAAAAATTCTAGGCCTAATAGAATATGTATTGAGCACTGTGGTAAAAAGACAGTAAGGTTAGTTTAGATGAATCGAAAGCGAGTAGGCATCTTTAGTGTGTTAAATACTTGCTAACCCGAGAAGATGCAAGTGACAATGTGACTTGCACCGGCATAAAACGAAACCAACTCCCATTGGCTGAGAACAAACAATCCACCATATCTACCCATTCCCCCGCGATATGGCCTTACTAGCTCACCGGTCCGCCCAAGCCTGTTTGTATTCTAGATAGTGTCATCAGCAAACTGCGGCACCGTTAGACTAAGACCTTGCTAGGCTCGGTACTTATTCATGTTCAATAGATGCAAGATTTCCATATTCAACACTCAATAATTTATCGAGAATTCCAAATAAGCTGACCATACATGAAGTTCAACCTCGCAAGTAGAAAACATCGAATCATTGAATCGTGGAGAATGTAACCTGTCAGCCCGATTTGATCACGCTCCACGCTATACCTTTTCAACACATCTGAATTGCATTTTTGCCGAAATATCCGCTCGCTCACCAACGAAACCTCAACTAGGTATTTGTTAACACTCGTACGAGTTGCGCATTATCTATCAAAATCGCGCTTTTGATAAGCCTATCACATTAGGCAAACGCTTCTTTTACATTTTCCCACAGGAAAAATCGCCGATGAAAGTCTGGTGCACATGTTTTCTCAATACGGTGCGTGAAAACCAAACCAGTTGGTTGCGCTTCCTTGCGAGGTAACTAGCAGTTAAACAGGTATATATCGCAGAAAAGACCTCTTCTCGCATCAAATTTTGCCTCCAGTGATACTGTTGCTACTCAAAGAACACTTCCTTCCCACTTATACCTACCCATGCACGCTCCTATATTTCTCGCCGTCTAATCTTTCCACATTGACATATTCAAAACACCACGCAAGTATTATTTGGGTTGCATACGCAGCCTTGAAAAGTTATACTCCCCTGTAGAACTCAATATACACACACTAGTTCCACGTACGCACACATCATGAAAAATACTTATGCCTAGATACCTAGCTCAGACATGATCAAGAGCTACAACCAGATCAATTGATCGCCAAGCTATTTCAACACGAGAAACACAAGTGAGAACGAATCATTTCCTAGAACGATCTGGAATCCAGCGAAAGATATCGATGTAAATTTGACATTGACACTTGTCCATTTTTGTGTGACGTTTCGATGACTATCCTACGAATTGTGGAGATACACTGCTCGTTAGAGCTAGAAACATAGCTTTCTGTGGTTGTCAGACGTGACAAAAGTCCTAGACATGATATGTAGGTGCGAAAAGAAAATTGGCAAGTTCCCCAAAAAATTATACTCGCAGGGCTTTCAAGTGCTGTGAATACCGATGATAGCAGTCGCAAACAAGCAGAAAATTGACGAGTACACCATTTAGTGCCATACTAATATTAGATGTGAGGTGAAGACATTACATTTTTTTGAGATGCTCGCTATGTTGCATTCGATACAAGTATCCTCCGTCATTATCATCATCCAATCCCCGTGATCTAGATGCCAATATATCACTATATAATATAGCATATACCTATGAAGCCTTCTCACCATATACTTCCTTATTGTATTACATATATCTCCACCCTGGCAGCGGCTCTGCTCCTGATATTACTTACAGATTCGAAAATGCCACCACTATCTGCTATTAATTGGGCATGTGCCCCCCATCTGATCGATTTCTTTTAGACCGCCTGTTTCCAAATATGTCTATCTTTGGACCAACTTCATACTCGAAGTCATCATCCGCTTCGAGCTGTACTCTATCCTCCAATAATTGCCTGCGAGTCATTGGTTCCAGCATGTCAAACTCAAGACTTAGAGATAGATTATGCATATGAGCAATAAGATCTGAACTTTGCGTGAGTTTCGGTAGTATTGAAAGGGGCTGGGGTGCCATGTTTATATGTAGATCATGCTGCTGTCGAGCTTGGTAGTATGGTAGTAAGGCTTTGGTGCCATCTTGATCTTCGTGTGCATCGAGACGATAAAGACTAGTCTCGTGATAGTTTGGACCTTGAACTGCACCAATAGCAGGATCTGGAGTTATAGTTATAAATTTACTCTGAACAAAACGGTTTGAAATCCCAACCCCTGTGTCGGGAAATTCTTGTATAATGTGGTTGTCCGGAGGATCAGGCTCCGGATGGTGCTTGATCAGCCTGGGACCTCTGAGATGCGAAAGAAAATGATTATTTTTGCCAGGCTGGACCCTCGATAGATTATCAGGCTCTTCGAAGTCCGAACTATCCAGTTCGGGATCATCTTCGCTTCGTGTCAATAGATGAACTTTTCCTGTTGCATCGCCAATAATAAGTTTGGAAAAGTCTGAAGAAAATGCGCCGGCGCCAATCCCACCAGAGGCCGCGAGTACTTCACGAACAAATGCTTTTCCGGGCGGTCTCTGTATGTTCCAGGCTTTAACTCTGCCATCAGAAGCACCGGTATAGAATCGGTCAGAAGTTTCTCCCCAAGCAGCAAACTTAACACCGGTATCTGCAAGTTCACGAGGAATATCATGGTAGGGGTTATCAAGCGATTCTTGGATTTGTTAGCATGATGAATTCTGAAAGGAAGTACCTATTTTCTCACCTCCGTGCGGAAGAACATGAATTGCATCGTCGCCAATTGCTCCAGTGTCCCAAACATAAGTATTGCCATCCGTACAGCTAGCCGTTACGTAGCACTGATGAAAGCTGTTTGGCCTGTGATTATATTAGTCGCTGTATCGAAGATTGAAAACGCTTACTTACATGACTGTTAATTCGTTGATGTCCATGGCAGGGCAATCAAGAACTCTAATTGGATAGAAAGCGGTATAATTATCATTGTCGGTTCTTGCTGCAAATAATCTAACTTGCGTTTTTGCCTCGCTTTTGAAAAGGCCGTAAGAAGAGGTGGCGGCGATGAAGGTTGGTTTGGTAGGATGCCAGACAACTTCAAACACATTCTGGGCACGAGCAGAAGCAATAGGAACCTTGGAACCATCAAAGGCATTCCACAAGCATAACTCTCCGCTATTTCTCTTGTCTTCTGGGATGTCAACCTCATCATTGCTAAATGAACGGGGTGAGTAGCCAACGAGTAAAAGATTCGAAACGCTGTCTGCTTTACCCCATTGGACGGTAGCAGGGTAGTATGCCCATAAATTATTATCGTGCAACTCACGGGCTTGCTCGGCGGCTTTCTCGCCATTGTACGTGTGGAATGCCGATTCACTTATGTTGTCATTGTCGAGGCGATAAATACGGACAGCGTTATTGTAAACATCAGATGCTGTAGCCACAAAATCATGGTTCTCCGAGGTTGTGACGAAATTGACTTTTCCTTCGTGCGGCCAGGTCCCCAATATATCCATTGACGATCCAGTATCAGATGGTGACACCCTCCAGACCTTCACAGTTCCATCAAAGCTTGCGGTGAAAGTGAGGCCACTATTGTGGCTATGGGATATTGCCGAAATAGAGGTGTAAAGCCAAGGATCCTGAGTTTGCCTCATAGAGTCAAGAGCATTCTCAGCATTATCTCTCACATTCACAATTGGCCGTGCAATACGATGATCTGGCATTGCATCCAAGGTCTCTTTGGAAACAGAACCAACTACGAGATTACCTGGTTTGTTGTATTGCATATTGTGGCTATCAGAATGTGCAGTAGCACCACATACAAAAGCATCACTACTTGTCCAACTGATGGCCCAAATGTCACCGCAACAATCTGTCCACTCAACTTTTCTTTGCAATGAGTCCTCGAGGGCAGAATTAATCTCTCGTACGTATGATTTATGACCACCGCAGGATCGAATGGGGGCCATGCCGTGTATTTCACGTTGACCTAAAAGCGCAGAAAACTGTCTAGTAGACCTTTTAGGACCTACCATAAGGGTTCTTGAATTCATTGATACTTCGCCATTAGCGGCATCTCTGAGAAAAGCAGCCAATGATTCTGGTCCACGACTCTGAATAAGGCCCTGGCTAGGATCTTCACAGGGCTGCGATATTAATAACGAGACCAATTCAGGTACTTCAAGCGTCTGCTTTTGCATGAGTAGTGCCATGCTTGGCTTCCCTTTTAGTTGTGTTTGCGATTTCAAAACTTTGCGTACAATCGATAGTTCTTCCTCACAGAAGTCAATGTGGTAGATGCGCCCAAGAAGTACCTCTCTTTCTTGATCAGAGACGCGTTGGAGGCCACGGCGGATTCTCTCACGGCCCCTAGCATCGATATATGGCCGCGGCTGTCCATCAATAGTTTGCCCGAAGGAAGTTGTATCCTGAGAAGATGTTGTGTCAGCTAGATCAAGGTTTGTTTCAACGTGCACAGTGTTGTTGTTAGCTTGCTTGAAGGAAACAAATCTCCCACTCTCTGTCTTGGGCAGAGAGCCATTTTGCAGAAACTGAATGTCTTTTGAAGAAGAATCTAACTCTGTTTGAATATGTTGAGTTCGAGATCGCGTGCCTCTTTTCGGAAGAGAGACACTGCTTGTTTTCTTGACTTTTCGTTCGTCCCCATGTGTGCCAGAAGCATCAACATCCTTGCTGAAGGATGTTGCTGGGCCCAGACTATATGCAACAAACTCGTCTACGTAATGCTTGACTTTCTCTGATATCACGATCTCATCCTCGTGCGACAAACCATATCGATTGAGACCTCCGAACATAGGACTGTCCACAAGTACGCCAGCAACTGAAGTGCCAATCTCATGGAGTTTCTTTGGGTCTATTATTTGCTTGTGGCGCACCATCGCAGCATTGATATGAATAAACACCTGATCATGGATCGTCTCCGAGAACCTATCATTGGCCTGTGAAGATACAGAAGTAGGTTGAGAGACAGGGGATTTCGAAGACTCGCTGATGCTTGACGTGGCTCGTTTAGGAGGTAGTATAGCTGGCATCGAAGCTCGTCGGGGTGTAAATTCTTCGTTTTCCCGAGTGTGTCTGTTGTAGTGCTGAGTGGAGTCCTGCTCCGTTGTTCCTCTCGTCGACCGTCTAACTTTGGGGGCATTTTCAATCGTAGGGTGCAGCTCTTGATAAGAGATATTTTGTTGGAGTTTTCCGTTGAGATGTTGAGCGTAGTCCTGACCAGCCATTCCCCTCTTTGTCCGCCGCCTGGGGGCTACATCTTCGATCGTGGGCTGCAGAACCTGATTTAAGCCAATCCCCTTCTCGGCCCTCGAAATCCGCCTTCTCTTCGGAGCATGTTCTATTTCAGAGTGTGGCTCTTGGTTAGATCGTGTGCTAATGCCTTTGTTCCCTTCCCGATCTCGTCTTTTCATCGCAAATGTATCGGAGGATAGTGCTATATCTCTGGGCTGAGTATTTCTAGTTGCGACAGTAGCGCCTGGTAGTATCGGCGCATAAGTGAATCCATTAGGGGTAGGCATTGAAGCTCCTTTTGGCTCTGAATTCTTTGGTAGGATTGGAGTAAAGTGATTGTCTGATTGAGAGTTTATATATGGTCGCGAATCTCCAGTTGAAGGCTCTGGAAATGTCCCAGGAATTATCAGGCCATGATTTGACGGCAGCAGAAAAGGCGCATTAGAGATTTCCTCGTCGTCTCCTGTTAAATCGATCACCAAGGCACTAATCTTTTATAAGTCGCGTGTGCGAAGTTGAAAGGAAATATTGACTTACGGTTGTCGCGTCATGGGAGCCGGTGCCATGGAGCAAGAATCAAGACGCGGTCCGCAGGGAGATACCGAGGTCCCATAATATGCGGCAGGAGCAAAAGAGATTCGTGTTTGCAGATGTACATGGAACAATAGGGCTGAGAATCATAACACTGATGTTAGCCAATACCTTATCATTATCGACAAATACACCTAGAAAGGGAAAGGAATCACCGAATGCGAAGATCACCTGATCTTAGCGAGATACAGCCTTGCTCTTATAAATGCAAGGCTGACACTTCACCAATCTCACTACCAACTATTGTATCACCCACCAGGTTTTTATGCCTTCTAGCCAGCTTGGCATTGTTATAAAAGTCTGTCTTTGGTGATGTTGCAATGGCATGTTAGATACAACTAAGTGTTGACGCAAAGTTAAGTCTTCGCACGATGATGCTTCTTGGCTTGACTTTACGGTCTCTCTGAGAAACACAAATTTGCTAACACAAATAAACGGAGCGACACAATCACAACTGGCTTTTTTTGGTCAGAGCTACCTATAACCATAAGGTTAAGGATATTTTAGCTTGGGGACAGAAGTCAGAGGTATTTGTATAGCACCAAGAACTAGAACATTGACACTCTTATAGATTTCACAGTATTACTTCACCAATCAAACCTGTGGGCTAGAGATATCAATCACAGAATCTCACCATCATAGTCCTATTGCATTGACCTCTCATAGTAGAAAGCTCTAATATCTGAAGAGTTGTTCTAGAGTACAAAGCCAAGGGGTGTATCCAGCTGTCCTTGTTCTCGTATATGGGTGATGGTTTGGATGATAGGGAGATCCTTTAAACTGGAACCTCAACCTCCTTGCTGATATCCAACTCCTCGTGTCTTCGGAGATCCATTGGTTTTCCAAGGAGCGGAACGACGTATGGGTCGAAAGTCTTCCAGTATGGGTTCTCGAGGTGGTATTTTTGACTCTGTAATGATAAAATTAGTATCATGTTGATAGAGATATGGCATATGGGACTAAACTGCACATACACTTTCTTGTTCGAATCTCTCTACAATGGTAAATGCTCTAGGGTCGTGGACATCTTGCATGACAATCCAGTCAACAGTTTCCTTGTCCTGCTTGTAGACTCGGGATGCTTCAATGAGCTTGGCCTTGATGCGGGGTATAGATTCTGGGTGCTCGTTGGCATAGAGATGAACGGTCAAGGTGTAAACCATTTTGAATATATTGCTTTGTCAGGGCTTTTATGAGCGGTTGACGGTATATAGCTTGTGAATATTTTGAGGTCAAGAGTCAAGTTGTTAGTTTGTAAAATTAAGACTTCTTGGAAGGGAAAGAGAAGTTTTGGAGGGGCTGCATTAGGCTTGAGCTTGTAGCTTAAATGTGGAACAAGAAAGGAAGGGCCGATGAATGGAACACCAAAATCGAATATATACTTTGAACGAAGTATGTGTATCCACTAAGGAGACGTCAACCCGAATACTTTTTGCTATCCCAATGAAGATTTAGTATCAATCACGATTCACCAAAGCTCCGAGAAAGCCTCATGCAATGTCTCAAAACCAACATTCACACTTTCAAAGTCCTATGAGCCAAACCTTTAATTGTGATATCACGTGACGTCAAAGAACCTTTTATTCGTCGTCATTACTACCGTTGATACTCCGTAGGGCGTGCTAAATTGGTTTAAATACCTAGGTACCTTTTTACCGTTACTTTACGTTCACATACTCATAAATTCCAAAATCCTAAATGTAAAATCCTATCTACTTCTCAGACAAGTACCCAAAAGTTACCTAGATATCTAAATAATACATACGGTGAGGTTATTAATATGAAGTCCAATACTTCCCAAGTACCAGAGCTTCCTGGATACTATTACGGTACCTCAACCTCATCTGAATATCACAATATCAATTGACGCGCAATTTACTGAAATTACTTTTAGATAGCGAAAAGAAGAAGTATTTCAAGATACAGGCAAATGCACCATCAGGTTCCGCATATTCATCTCACGATGTGAAGAGACGCAAGCTTGACGACGAGAGCAACAAAGCCGAATCTCTAAGGGTCCAGCGGAATGTTGGCCGTATCAAAAGAGCAAAGATTCTTGAGTCCCCTATGGCTGGTGGCTTCTTGTCTAGAGAATTCGGACAGCCTTGCTTGAACACTGCTGCTGCCTCCTATTATGCTCAAAGTCTCTCCACAGCGTTTGCGGTTGATTATTACCCACAAGACAACCGAGCAAGCAGCGCCTACCTTTTCGACGTGAGTGGGTATACTAATGCGTCTGATCCCAAAGTCCTTATGTCTTATGGTATGTTTAACTCTTCAATGTTCCAATTCGGACGAATGGTCGTTCGCGCTTGAATGCTTTTCTTCGATATCCCAAGCCAAAATTTGATAACCAAACTATTATTTTAACGTGCGCTATATTTCGTTCATCGTGTAGAGCTATTATAATTTCATTCATGATTCACTTCTTAACTAACGATTCTTAAGCTGCCAATAATACAATTCTACACCTGTCGTACGACTATGGAAAGAAGGCAAAAGACAAGCCACGAGTACCGAATGTGTTCGGATCTCATTTTAGATTTCAGAGATCCTACAACCTGGGGTTTCCACCGGGCCAATCCACTTCTATCAGTGCCAATGAGTCAATTGGGCATGTTGCAACAACATGGTCAGGCGTACCTGCATCTAGAGCAATCGTAATTAGTCCCTTTCCCCCGCCTGAACTTCGACGTAAGTCATTCCAGAACTTGTTTGCGCGTAAACAGATTGAAAGAACAATCTAGTCGTTACTCTGTTCTGCTCATCCAGCCTCTATTCTTAGTATATAGATTGTGTGTGGATGCGGTTAACATGACCTCAGCTCATCCTATGAAATCCGACATTCACCTCAGTCCTGGGACCAAGCGAGGTCCAGTCGATGTCCTCTCATCCGCCTCAGCGCCTGCAAGTTCCCCGGATGCATTTGTCATTGGTACGAGCAAAGGCATCCTTCGGATCAATCAAAATATGGATATGTCCTGGATTCGGACCCTCAACACAAAGGAACACTATTACAGCGATGTATTCTCAGTGCAGTATCAGTCAAATCACAAGGATATCCTCCTAACGGGTGAACGAAGAGGTATTCTCAGTCTCTTAGATCTCCGAACATCCCAATCTGGGCCCATCGCAAAGATTCAACACACAAGCGGCATCGCGGAAATCAAATCTCTGGACGAACACCGCGTCCTTGTTGCAGGGTGTGCATCCGATCTTTGCCAGTACGATAGACGATTTACCAAGCCAAATACTCACCTCTCACACACATTAAAACACACTAAGAACACTACAGCCCCTACAACAGCTTATCTAAATTACCCCGATTACCGAAACAACGGCCGACTGAACATTGGACTAGACGTAGACCTTGAGCTTGGCATCATCGCAGCGGCAGATGACGTTTCGACAACAGCCGCCGAAGCAAGAATCAAGATCTTCTCTCTACACGGAGCACAAGTTTTACACGAACACACGATTCCAACTGATGTTCCCAATATGGGTTGTGTAAAATTTGTTCAGGATACGTTCAACGAACCTAAAAGTATCTGGGCAACCTTTGCACAGAAGATCGTGAGGCTCTCGCTCGATGATAATCATAACATCCCATCGTTCAAAGAGAGCACTACTTGGCTATCGGGATTATGAAGATGTTTTGAAACTTGCACAAAAGATTGACGCGTGCAGAGAATAGTAATGGAATATCCGGAAAATGACATGGAGTTCTGGATATACGGATTTTCGGGAGTTGCGGAGCGCATCGGACCCTCGAAGAAAGAATGAAAATACGAGTTCTGCTATTTCATCTATTCAACTTTTGTACGCACTACTTGGATATGCAATTTATCACACAGAGCTACAGGAGTTTGGGGAGTTCAGGAATTACTAATCAATTACTTGGAGCATTAAGGTCTTACCCAGAGGAATATGGAAATCCTAGAGATAATGGAAAATCCCTATGGAGTTCTATAATTCCATATCCATATTTCATTCACAATTTTTATATCCCTTATTTCCTCATTTCCTCATTTCCTCATCCCTAAGATGTAGCGAGGAATGAGAATGGGAAAGGAATAACTAAGAAGAGTAAGGGTTTATACGCTGGCGCAATCTTGAGATGTCCGCCCGGACTTGATAACGGTACATAAATCTGTATATACCCCGCTTTAGAAGGGCTTCCATGACTTCTATTACTAGGACCCTATAGCTACTTCCTATTTATAACAATACCGAATTGAATTCTTGGCAAGCAACGCAAATACCTCCAGATATTTCAGTAGTCGCTGCAATCATTCAAACCCTACATTACGAAGAACAGAGTAAAAGCAACACACTCAAATCAAACATATGCATCGAATGACACACTTCCTTACAAATATGGCAATTATAAGTTTGTAAGAATTTTTCAATCATTGCTGTTACACACTTTTATTTCCATGGTTGTGCATGAAATGCTGTACCCAGTCTCCATGTCCAATGTATGATAACCATAACCGGTCCCAACCATCGTGATATCTTCAACTTTCCATATTACTTTCCACATCACTATCTGTCTCTTCCGTCTCTTTCTTGTCTCGCATACACCAAACGTCCATTCTTTAATGCAAACTACCTTCCTCCACAGACGCTTGCCGCAGCCATTAAAAAAGGCTTGAGTTGATCCAAGTCTTTAAATTCCTCCTATTCGTGTTCCTATACACTGTTTCTTGATGTCATTTCTGTCTCTGCACAAAAAAGGTAAAGGTCAAGAACTTGACATCCATCCGATCTTTCCAACATAGATGATAAATGCCAAGAATATAACTCAAGGGGCATAGCCTCACTTGTCCCATATCGTTCAGTTTTACAAAATAAGTGTATTAGTATTCGAAATTATTGAAGACGCTTTCTTTTGCGATCTTCTTCCCTGAGCATTTCTTCCTCGTGTTCTTCTGCGCGTTCCGCAGTTTCGGCTGGATTCAAAATATGTGCCATACTTCCTCGCCGAGTAGGTGGTCCCGAATTATCTCTGAAGAGACCTGGTCTTTCTCTGTCCTTGGATCCGCCCCAGGACCAGCTATTTAGATGTTCTGCTGCGTTTCCGTTGGTGTATGGAGGAGTTGTTGGGCGAGACATGCTGTGGCCATGCGTTGCTCCGGCAAGTGAGTACATGCTAAAACTATCACGAATTCGTTGGTCCTCGTTGGCCATGTGCGTTGCTGTTCTCTTGGGAGATGACGGATAGTGCGACGACGATTGGCCTGACGCGAAAGGGGATGAAGTAGGTTGCCATCCGACTACGTTACGAATATCAGCAGAAGTGTGGCGGCGTGACAAATTAGACGGTGGTGATGATGCGTTAGCGAGTGGATGGGGTGCGGGTGCGGGTGCGGGTGGTGGCGCTTGGGCTCTCAGTGAACTTGGTGAGGATTGTCCCGTACCTGTACCTCCAATCGAGCCATACCCTCTGCGGGCAGAGAGAGACAAATGCGATGGAATAGGAGGTCGATGGAAATTTTGGCGAGGTGGAACTCCAAGGAATGACGAACGACGAGGATCATCTTGGGGTACTTGGCGAGGTGATGGGGGATTGTCCAATTGCAAATTCGAGAAATATGGTCGGCTACTTGAGGCGGGGGGTTCGTTCACTTCTTCCATGCCTCTGATGGTTCCCATGTGTCGCTGGATTTCGTCTTGCATAGCAGCAACTATAATGTGTCAACAATCAAGAAAGTGGCTTGGTAGTCACAGAATACATACCGTCGCGATGTAAACCTGAATCTGGACCAGATAAAGAGGCTATCATCCTGGACAACTCATAATTCATCTGTGCAAAATTAGTCATGGCTCCTTCTCGTTTCAATGCCGTTGGTAGTTACATGTAGGACACGAGTCAGAATATCCATCATACCCTGGTGTCTGACGTGGAAAAATTGTTGATTCTCGGCTTCTCTCGCCTGTTTAGCATGCAAATCAAAAAGGCCATGTTCCAATTGTATCAGTCTAGACTCTGTTGATTCCTGAATTGGTTGAATTGGTTCGCCTGGAGTTCCGGGTTGCGAAAGCGGTGGTTTAGGGGCAGAGTATGAGTCTCGATGGACGAGAGATTGTCGCGAAGCCCGTCGTCTAATCTCCCTCAAACCGACGACATCTCCGCGCTTGAAGCTGTTTTGTCCATGTTTAAATTCCCATAGCGGCGTTTCCGGCGCATTTTGATGGAAGACATCACTGACTGGATTTCTATTAGCGAAAATAACCGATGAACGATATGGATAACTAACCTTTGTGAAATCCGTACATGTTCAGCTGGCGTACAAATGAAGAAATGTTGGTATGTTTGAAGTATTGTCTACAACCCATGAGCAAAGGATACAACCCGAAGTGCGTCTACTTACGAAAGGACTTTTGAGAAATCGCTGGATGGTGACATTACGAAGCTGTCCTGGGTAGCGGACCAGGAAATGAGATGTCGAATATTAACATCTTCCAACATACTGGTACACAATCAGTATTTGTAGACTAGTAATAGCTTCTCTTGAGCTCCAACCTGTATAATTTGTGAATAAATGCAGTTTGCACTACTTTTGGTTGGATTCCTCCTCCAGCTGCAGCTGCGGCAGCTGCACTAGGAGTCGCCAAGCTGCCTGAGCTAGGTTGATCTTCCACCATCATATGTTCTGGAATGCCGTTTGCTTCGTTATCGGGACTTGTCCTCGAAGGGGGTCCCATCATCGCGCTACCGGGGGGCGTAACATCCATTGCGTCGCCAGATGGAGCGGGGGGTTGTAGAGTGGGTTGTTGAATGATCGGAACCGTTCGAGCGGGAATTTGGCCTAGACTGGGGCCATTGATGTAGGAGTGCTGTTGCGCTCGATCATCCATCACATCCATCTTTGCAATATCTGAGTACTGCAATGTATCTCAATCTTTTGTGTAATTAATGAGGGTCGAGCTTCTAGACACGTCGTGCTTGATTAAAACCAGGACATCAAGGCGGCGCAAATGAAATGCGAAAGGGGGGGAACACACCTCATCGCATGCGAAAGTTAATGGAGCTCTGAATTGCCAGAAATTCAGATGATGATGTTAGGAATGGCTTCTTTGTCCGATACTACTTGCTATCCTGCAACTTCCCGAGACACCTCAGCCTCGCTGCACGCTAAAGTGGTAGCAAATGGCAGGAGATATGATATGCGACGATATGCGAGTCTTATGAAAGCAATCTTGAGTAGCGATGACAATTAATTCAGATGTTATCAAGTTGATGTTCAGAAGTTTGTGGGTGAACTATCTCATCTGGTGAGTTATGAAGTAGTAGGGAGGTCCGTTGAACAAGTGCCGATTACAGATAATGATATCCGAACCTTAATGTGAAGAAACTGCTTAGTTAGATAATATACCGAATCTGGGTTCAATTGAAAGGGATTATTAGAGTGAGGATAGCAATCAAAAGAAGAGATAAAAAATATAAAGCAAATAAAATACTACAATAGAAACCCGGATGAGGGTACGGATAGTATTTCAAAGTACTTTGGATGTGAATAAATGTTAAGAAATGTATGTAATAAATGTGAATGTCAAATGTCATTTGTAGATCTGGGTAGAGTAGATGTAGATGTGGATGTGGATGGTAAAGAACATTGAATGATGTTTAACCAGGATAAGCTACACCGGATATGAATTAAAAGCCCCGCTGGGAACAAAAAAAATTGTTTAGCTCCCCGATATCGTCTTGGGTCATTCTAAGTATCAAATTTAATGGATTGGGTGAGAACTAGTCATTTTGTAGTAGTAATAAATGCTATATTACATTTTGTAAATGAAAAGCAAAATTTGATCAATTTGATGAATTCGATAAATTTGTTAAATCTCGAAAACCTCAAGGTTTATTATCACCCTGGGGAAGAGGAGCCTCGGTCAAAAGTTTCAATTGCCATGAAGGAAAAAAAAGTATATATATACGGAGGATGTGTACAAAATTTAATATGGTTTGTATTGTATTGGCCATGGTACGTACCATGTTCAATGTTCAATGTGTGAAATGGTGACGGGTTACGGGTTACGGTTATCATATTTTCTCTTGGGATCGATCTATCATGCCATCGAATAAACACTTAACATGCAAGGAATTTTCTTTCATTCTAGAAGCATACGAACACAATCGAATACTACATCGTACGGTACATGGAAGCAGAAAGGAAGGAAGAGGATGCGGCGGCTATGGTAGCTAAACGTTAAGAGCACGGATGAATAAGGGGGCTCGGGGGCTGTTATTCCTAGACTTGCATCGATTTCTCTACATGGACTTCTTGGTGCGCACGCATAGAAAACATGGAAAATGTGGAAAATATGGAGACGGCTGACGGCTGACGGAGGACTGATCTTAGCAATACTAGCACCACGCTCTCTTTCCGTAAGGACTCAGGAGTGCGTGAGTAGCGTGAGATGGCGTGGTGGATAGGAATTCCAATCCGTACTTGATTCCATGGTTGAAAGACAAATAGGGGGATCCAAATTCTAATCCTTCAACTTTCTGGCCCCAAAGTATAATCTACCCAGGACAGCTAGACCTTTCTAGTAAGATCTTACGAATGTACTAACTGAAGTTGCCGTGTTGAGTGTTGAGTGTTGAGTGTTGAGTGCGTGTGTTCCTACAACACACCACACATCTCTACTTGTAATCTGGACAAATTAGCCTTCACGATCTGTTCGTCCTACACTCCAATCCCGAATAGCGCATTGGTCATGAAACAGCTTGGGCATCACAAGCACGGTCATCATAACGATTCCTGGAGACTAATACATGTTTTACCAAAGTACATCTTACTCGCTCGCAATGAGATTCCAATAACTCTAAGGAACGGCTGGCAGGTCATCTGTGGTCATCTGTATTGCCCAGACCTCAAAGCTTAATAGAGTTCAGACCAACAGGTCTCATATTATGTTCGACGCGCCGCAATTAGAACAAAATAAATATCATTCGAAGCATCAACTCGGTCACATGTGTGAAACGATAGAACTAGGTAAATACTTTACATGTTGTGCTAAAACTTCTGCAGGTCCAGATAAAGGCTCCGAATGAGATCGATACCTATGAAAGGACCTATCTAATATACTGTACCATGTGAACTAATCTGTAAGCCTGGAAATTCTCAATCACCCAATATCAGAGATAGAGTGTATTTGTCGGAAGTATCAGGAGCCGTATTCAAATCTCGATCAATCGTGTAACATCTTTCTGGTGCGGTATTATGTGGAGAGTGGTTCTCCCGTCATCAATTCATTCGTAACAGGAAGTAATGTTTCTGCCATTCTCGTTGGTTGCGTGGTTTGATTCAGCTAGTTCCTGATATTACATGTACTTGACATATACAGTGCTCGTCCAAAAGCCTCTAGGATGACGGTGATACTGGAATTGATTTGAACGACCGCCCTGAAGTTTGAAAAGGGGCTATGCGTCAAACATTGGTCGAAACATAATAATGAACGTGATATAGATTAAAGTACCAATACCTTGAAAACATTAATAAGTTAGTAGCTTCGAGAGCTCCCGATCCCGCGGCTCAATATTCGGAAAGCTCAACTTGAAGGAATTAATATCATAGTATATCCTCAACTCAAACTTCCCCCGCTCGCTGTAGCTTGGTATGCGTACACCTAGAAATAACAAGATGTTAAGATGTACATACATAGTATTTTCCATCATCCGTTTCCAGCGAAATGCCAAGTTGATGATCTCGGAATTAACTGTGGCTGTTATGCTGTTGTGGCTGTCGTGAATGCCAAGACCACTAGTGCAGTCTAGCACGTGATCTAGATTACCTCATCGTCATTGATATATAGGTAGCTATAGGGATACCTCATTAGTATGATTACCTAGCTAATGGATAATCGTCTAGAATTTTTTCTCAATTAGAGTTCATGAATTTCAAGCTTGTTTAGTTCTTATGTGTCAAATACTTTATATATATGCAGTGGGAAGCATTTGGGACTTCCAAGCTACTTGATGCTTGAATCTTCTTAGATATTCAAGCAGTCTGGTACACCTATTAATTTATATAGCGTTACTACTGTATTGAATACGAACCTCCCTTAATCATACCATCTTAAATCTCCTCGGTTGAACACTCTATCATGGCAAATGATTTGAGCCAGGTCCTCGACGGCATGAAACTCGAAGATGGCAGGCCAGATATCCAGTTGCGCACATCAGCGTAAGTCAAGCAGTTTGTTACTATACCATCAAGACAAGTGGGGAATCCAGTCAAGTGATAGGGATTAGGAGATTTATATCATTTGGAGATGCCCTTAAAAGGATATGTATGCTCATATTTTTATAGAATACAACATCTCCTCAATAGCTCAACCTTGACATTCGGAGAAATGCGATTATTCAAAGCGCATTTTGGTCGAGTTAATTTTCATCATGATGGCATCGCCCAATTACCAGACGAGCTTCTTGCGCTTGTCATGGAGTATCTCGATCTCGAGGACTTTATGTTTATGCGTTGCGTTTCGAGGGACTGGAGAGAGAAATTGTCCAACGAAAAGCTTTGCGCGTCACTACTCAAGATACACTTTCGTAAAACTTGGGAGATCAAATTCAAGTCATTGGGATACAATGACAGGCAGCTAAAGCTTGATGATTTCCTTGGCATGTGTATAGGACGACTTAAGAGAGACCGTGGCATGTATGATCAAGTAATGCACTACGATTATTTATCAGAACCAAACGACGACAGGTTCTATTCAAAATGGTGCCACGAAGATTGTTATAGAAAAAGGTTTCAATACAAAAACGGAAGAATAGCAATGAGAAAGGATCCTAGCACCATTCAAGTCAATGATCTCCGTACACATGTTTCAAGACGCTATGTGCATGAGTCTCGATATAGCTTCGATTATTGGTTACTTTCAGATCAAATGCTCGTAGCCTATTTTGATAGTCCGTAAGTCAATGATCCCTTTCAAGAGTCGTATCGTCAAACTTCCATAGACTTTATATGTACGGGAAAATGTTAAGAGGATCATACTGAAAGTCTTTGTGTACAGAAAACCACGATTCAACGTATGGCAGCTTGATGAAGAAGATGACCCGAAGGTAATTCATCTGGACTGTCGTTATGAGATATTGGCCGCCCATAACAAAGAAATTGCTTTCAGTGTCAAGAGTCCTTCGAATCACCCTGTTTACATCTGGAATGATGGCCACATCAAAAAGCTTGCCCATCCGGAATTCGGCGATTTGTATCCCAGTCATAAGATTAAGTTCTGCGAAATATTCTTCCATCCCACTCAAGAAAATCATCATTTATTATTCTATCATGCCTCTTGTTCACCCTTGGATGGAACTCCACGCGAAACCGGAAGCGATCTAATAATCGCACAAGAATACATCGCAGGAGTACCACATGGGCAGTGGAATGAAGTGCTTGGATCATGCTTCATGACAACTATGCTCAAATTTCGAATAATTAGCAACGATGGTATTGTTGCAATTCTTTCACGAATAATTCACTCGCCAGAAAAAAGAGCTTCCATTCAACGATCACCTTGTAACCATGATATATCATCAGCTACAAAGGCTGGTGCTTACTTCCTCATGACCTTCAACGTCATGACCCAAAAGTTTGGAGCCATTTCAACTCACCTCGAGCCGTTTCTGGAAAAAGTCCCGACTCCTCTAAACCCGTTGTTTTGGCGTGGCCAGGCTACTGTCCCATACGATAGTAGAAACGCCGGTACTTACGCCGAACGTTGGAAGCCCAACGCAGAAAAGATGCCTTATTCTCTAGTATCCGCAAGTATCTGCGATGTGACGAAGAGAAATCTTCAATGTGTGGGAAAGCACAAGTTTACTCCAAACAGTGGTTTGAGCGCACTTGCCGCTTTTTGTTTGCCCATCGACATAGAAGCGACTACAACGTCAAATGAATTTAATAAGGGTGCTGTATGGGGTGATGATGACTTTATAATCTATAGTCATCACAAAGGATATATTGTATGGAGTTTTAACCAAAGGAAAACTTTACCCATAGGTTTGGCAAACTCCCCTCCGACCTCCTCGGCCAAAGGAGAACCGACCCAAAGAATATCGAACAAGTGAAGTAAGAACAGCTTCAACTCGAACAATTTGGCAATGTACGAAAAATGAAGAGAATTACAGTGAAAACATATCTTCAGCAATTGACATTGGAAAGAAATGAAAAAGGCAAGAGGATTGAATCACGAATCCTGATTTATGGAAACTGATATTCGTCTTCGCTTTTTGTATAATATCCATAATAATAGTAATAATAACACATCTAATACCACACTCTCTGCTTCGTTACCACCCTCCTTGAAAGTATATATATCAAAACACACACAGTCTCTCATTTCAAGCTCCTCGCAACACAGATAGAAAATACATATCTAGTAGGTAATCTATCAACCCCGAGACTTCAATACTCTCAATACTTTCAATATTCCAATTCCAATTCCACTTCCCACACAAAACACAAATCCTCGAATCGTGTAATCGATCTCTCAAGTTTTCTTTATTTTAGAAGAAAGTATCTGCAAATGGGGGACCTATTTAGTTGTTACTCGGTGTAGCATATAGTATCGATTTGCTTTCCGTTGTATTTGATCTCATTCCAACCTATCCTATCCTATCTGTCACTCAAGAGTTCAAGAGTTCAAATCCAAATCCAAATCTATACTAGATATTCAAATCAAGCTCCGGATATAGATGGATGACAGAATATACACACAACATCGAATCTAAAGTCTTTCGTTTCTTTTGCCCTTTGGAGTTTGAACTCCTCCCCGACTTCGACTTCGACTTCGATTTCAATTTCGACTTCAATTTTGACTTCAGAAAAAAAAAACACCTAGACCATTGTGACCTATCTATCTCACCAGCTTCTTATTTAAGTTTAGATTTCATTGTCAATCTCGAACTTCAAGGAAAGGAGATCATATCTGTTATACATATAATAATATCTATACATCAGATTCGGGTTCAGATTCTTATATAAACAGGTTCTGATACAGATACAGGCTCCGGTACATGGAGAGAGGAGAGAGGAGAGAGAGCCGGGTTTGAAGTTGGCTGGAGTATAAAAGTGTAGTTCTATTTGAAGACGCAAGAGTTATATCTATGTAGGTTTTGAGATTGGGATTGGGATCTGGATAATAGCGTTTATGATGGATTACAACAGGACATGGGAAAAGAGGGGGGTTTTGATTCAATCAAAGGGTTTGTCCATATTGTATTGAGAGAAAAAATAATATATGTATAATTGTCTTGTACTCTTAATCTTCGTCTTCATCTTCTTTATCCTTTCACCACTTCCCATTCCTTCCCACTTCATTCTTTAACCTCTCAATTTCAATTTCAAGTTCCATCCACCCCCTCCCCTCCTTATGAGGGCTCAAACACCCACCTCCTTCAAACTCCTCACCAAATCCACAATACTCTCCTCCAAGCCCCTAAACTCGATCCCTAACACACTTCTCGTCCTCCCATTATCAAACTTATAAACCCCTCCTTCCGGATAATCACCCCCCTTAACCTCCTTCCCCGGCAACTCCTTCTCATACTCCGAGAAATTCTTCCGGATAATCTCACAAATCTCTTTATTACTAAAATACCCCTGCGTGATGAAAAATCTCTTCCCCGCCGCCTCCGCAATCTCAATCGCTTTCACATGCGCTAATGCCAAATCCCTCACATCGACCCAGATAAATGTTCCGGTATCCGGAATCTCCTCTTTGCATTTCCCTTGTAGGAGGTTGCGCACACGTTGGTTAGATGTATTTAACGCATCTAAGGAATTCAGATAATGTACAATAGGACCTAGTACCAAGGGAGGATTCATCGTGCTGAGTGTGAAATTGGGGTTCTCCTTTTCGACGAATTCCCACGCGGCTTTTTCGGCAAAGGTTTTGGAGGCGCGGTAGCCGTTGGCTGGGTTCTCGACAGCTTCGGAGAGGGTGATAGGATTCCAATCTTCTTCGGTGTATGTATGGTCGGGCCAATTTCCCTTCGAGGCATTGAGAACGGCAGCGAAGGAAGAGGTTACCACGACGCGGGTTACAGAGGGGGCGAACTTTTTGATAGCGTGGAGGATGGCAGTTGTACCGATTATGGCGGGATCTAGAAGGTCTTTTTTGGTGTCGGTTACGTTAAAGTGAAACTTTGGGTTATGTCAGTATGCCTTTCTTCTCAATGGTATCACATTCACATGTAATCATCTCTCCACCATAAACCACCATTCCCATCCCTCAAAATTGAAAATACAAACATACCGGACTAGCCGTATGCAATACGGCCTCCAATCCCTCCCCAAATTCCTTCAAACAATCATCAAAAGCATTCTCCTTTGCAATATCTTCCACGATGAAGAAATCTAATTTGGAAGCAGGAACATCTGGATGAGCGGCTTTGATAGTATCAATTTTTTGCTGGGAACGAACGGTTGTGATGACGGTGTGACCACGGGAGAGAAGAATATCGAGGATATGAGCGGCGATGAAACCGGATCCACCTGATGAAAAGAGAGATGTTAGTTGCTTTGATTTGTGTTGGGTGATAGAGAGAAGAGAGATGAAGAGATGACAGAAGATAGAGAACGGAGGATAGCTGAGAAATTAGAGGAAGAGAGTATATGTGAAACTTTAAATAATCATCTCTCATCCAAAACCAATTCTCTCAACTCCTCTCCTCAAACCCCAATCCTGAAGTCCCAGTCCGACAAATCCCCAACCTATACCCCC